>CAJNOQ010006296.1:0-13842 GCA_905250885.1 Didymodactylos carnosus
AATAGTTGTCGAGGGAGGACTTGATGAATGGACCTGCTAGATGCAGCGGTGGTGCATTCCAATGCAACATCACTTCTTCGTCTAAGGATTCGTGATCCAGAACTCGATTACCATGAATGTGTTGCTTGCATGAGTTTGTTGCTTAGCAACAAACTCAAAAGAATGATTTATATCCTATAGTTAATTATGAAGAGAACAAGATTTTCTCTTCTAACACTCTTTTTGCAAAATTTTCCCATTGTGACAATTTTAAAATTTCTTCCAATATGCCAATTTTCAAAAAATTCCCCACCATAGTACTTTTCAAAAATTTTCCCCATCCGCGCGGGTGCACACGAGGAAGATTATGCACCTCTGGTCATTGACTTACATAAATATATGTTCTAGTGGAACATCGCTTGAATGTCTAGACGGTTGCATTTTTACTACAACGATTAAATTCGAAGACAATGCTTTAACTCATACGACATCTTTAGTTTAACTTCTTGCCAGTACAGAGTAAAGTTTGAAGTTTCAGTATAACAGTCCTGCGCAAAATTATGAAAACAATTTGTTTTTAATGGTTTATTCTCGATCTAATACTCAGAGCAAATCCGACACGTGATTTTAAGAGCTTGAAGAGTTTTCAATCAGGAAAGGTATGTATACAAGCTTCATTAATATTTGCTAATATAGAATCTGTAGAAAACCAGACTTTCTGTGCTCCACTGGAAACTGTTTACACAACATTTAGTCGTAGGGAACAAACGTCTAAGCTCTCCACAAGATTCGTATGTTAAACTCTACTAATTTTTAGATAGGTCTCAAAGGCAGTTTTTAATGTTTTCATATTGATTTTTCCTGGTTGATGGGCTGAAAGCAACTGGATAAAAATTATTAACTAAATGTCCCACAACCGGTACTAATACTGGTTCACGGTTCTTCATCAAGGAGCAACTGTAACAAAAATTCTATAGAAAAGTATTGCTCTGCACGAGGTCGTCAACAAACTTTAATGGCTTGTACTTTAATTAATTCATCTGAGTGAGAAAAAGGGTAAAATATACCGGGAAATACCGTCAAATGCCTACTTTGGATAAAAACCAAGAGTTTAGTTCCTTAGCGTCAATTGACAAATATTAATGAAACTTTCGTACACATTAATCCTAACTGAAAACTCTTCAAGCTGTTAAACTCAGATGTTGGATATGTTCTAACTGTTAGATCAAGTATAAACCATTTAAAACAAATCCTTTCTATAATTTCGCATAGAAGCAGAGCTGGACAACTCCAACTCCGAAGTTGGAGTTAACTCCGGAGTTGAGGATTTTTTTGGTGGAATTAGAATTAAGATTTTAGGAGGTTGGAGTTGGGTTTTTGAATTTTTATTCTCAACTCCGTTTTGCATTTTTGGAAATATTCAATGGCTGTAAAAACTGATCTTCTAAATGATTGAGTGACTGTATTCACGAGTGAATTCGGAAGTTCTTTGTGCTTTCCGACCGAAAAAAGCTCAAAAACGTCCAAAATCCTGCTAAAAACCGAAACATTTTCCTTACAAAAGTGAAGCAACCGGAGTTGAACCGGAATTGAGATTTTTGTTGACGGAGTTGGAGTTAGAGTTGAAAAATTTTGAACGGAGTTAGATCGGAAATTTGAAAACGGAGTTGAATTTGAAAGTCAGCGGCGTTGCCTAGCCCTGCATAGAAGTATATGTGTGAGTGAATAAATGTGATTGTTTATCGACAAAAACCGTCACTATGAGCGCACATTTCTATAATGACATAGAGGTCCACATAACTCGATAGTCAGCACAGTCACCATTCTAGGGTTTATTTGTAGAAACTAATATTTTTTGCCTTTCTTCAACTAGATGCATCTATGTGGCTATGAGTCATAGAGGTAATATTTCGTTTTATTCAGAAGTTTTTCGTTTCTGTTTTTCTCTTTTTCAATTTTGACCTTTTTTTACTAAAGCAAACATCTTGTTGCGCTAAACGGAGAAAACAACCGAGGAACAAATTGAATAGAGACAGAACGATAATATCTGAAACCTTATACAATAATAGAAAACGTGTGGAACATACTGGTGGTATTTTTGACGACAAATAGATAATATATAACTTTTCTGTAATATCAGTCTTGTGGCAGTCGATTTAAAACAAATTTTACTTAGAGCAAAAATTTCAGTTGTTCACATAACACTAGCATGGGAACGACATGCAGCCGATTGCATCCAAAAGGTTTGTGACACTAACCGAATGTCGAAAACTCGTTTATGGAAAATAGCCTTTATCTATTGAAAAAGTTTTTGAAGCATAAAAAAAGCATCTATTACACTTTAGATCGATCCATGAATGAAATTTTTGTCAAGGGTAATGCCTCCACATCCGATATATCTTATTTTGAAGGCGAAGCTGATTTAATTGATGAATTTATCCAAAAACATGATCAGTTCTCTATGTTGCAGTCAATACTCGGTTGTATTTACGGTCAAGCATTGGGTGATGCCTACGGTCTTGCTACAGAGTTCGAAACAAGATGCAGTATCGACAAATTGTATCCCGATGGTCGTGAGATTCCATTTCCAAATTTTATTACAACACATCATTCACGACGATGGATGAAGGGTGACTGGACCGATGACACTGATCAGTGGATACTAATTATGGAAACGATCATTGAACAAGAGGGAGTAGTTGATGTTAAAGTATTTGCGAAAAAACTTCTCCACTGGATTCATCATGGTTTTCCACAGTTGAAGGATTTTGGTGGTTTAGGTTTAGGACAAAATGTATCAATGGTCTGTTCACATCGTGATTTTCTCGAAGATCCTCATAAAGCATCGAAAGATATCTGGGAACGAAACAACCGCAATATAGCACCCAATGGTGCGATTATGCGATGCTCCATTTTAGGCTTATATCAGTATGAACAAATTAACCAAGTAATTGCCAATACTGTCAATATTGCCAAAGTAACTCATTTTGATCCGCGATGCCAAGCCTCTTGTTTGGTTGTTAATCTTTGTATTGCTTATTTATTGCAAAATCCAAAGGGAGATATCGAAGACATTGTTCGGAAAGCAGAACATGAAACAATTAACTGTCTAGGAGACAGCTTGTCCAAAGAGCAGAAAACAGAGTTTCTTTGGTACACAAATATAGATCGTACACTTGACGATTTGAAACTTGATGAGTCGTCGTCGATTGGGTATACTTATAAATGTATGGCATCTGGATTCCACGGTCTACGCTCAGAAGAATCGTTTGAACAGACTCTTCATAAGCTCATTCGAGAAGGTGGTGATGCTGATACTAATGGAGCTGTTTGTGGTTCACTTTATGGGACGAAACATGGCTATAAAGCATTACCCAAACCATGGTTACAAGCATTACCTTATAAAAAGTGGCTCGATCAAAAAGTCATGCAATTTCTACCATTAATCAATCTGCAACCGTCTTCATCATCGGAAATGATTACCGAGAAACTTTAGCATATATGTAGCTTATAAACATTATGAAATAAAATAATGGGGGAAGATGTTGGCTGTTACATTCAAAAAGCATGTCACAGTTTATGCTTTGTATCGCTTGGCAGTTTATAACGGTTGAGGCATAAAGAATTGGCTGGTCTTTGCTATTGATATTATAGCTTCCTGAAATGTATTATTTAAACAAATTATATCATGAAAAATTTTTCATGACGAAAAATTACTGAGCTTTTCACGAAAAAATGAAAATCGACGAAAAGTTTCGAAATATATACCATTCGACTCAGTTTTTGATGGTGATTCTGAATATGGTATTTTTTATTGCATAACAAGTGAGTTGTGGTGGAGAAAAATGAGAATTACAGACAGACTGCTGATTATTTCGCTTCTGATCTATCTAGAAAATGAATTTTCTCAGTGAGGAAAAGGAATTTTTAGAAAAGCTTTTCTTAACTTGGAAAAACAAGTTAGAGCATTCCATCTCGTAACATAATTTTAAAAAAGACAAAAAAATGTCTGTTTTTGACACCTTTCGAGCTTTTTTAATTTGTCGACCGGAAAAAGTGTCAAAAATAATCAGGGCATATATATTCTTGACCGCCTTGAAGTTCTCTATCCAACGGTGTATGATATATTCGAAAATAAGTTTCACTGCAAGTTTGCTTTCCATACATCCTACAAAGATTTGAAGTACTGATCGGAATTGTACTCTACAAAAGACGGTACCGATTGCTCATCGAAAATAAAGTCACATGATAGAAAGAACGATACTGCCGTAGCATTTGAGTAGAGATATTTCTTTGACTTTAGTGGGATTCTTGTAATAAAATCTTTTTTCCACATCATATATAATAGCAAACCAATTTGCGTACCAAAATTATCCATATACTCTGTGATGCTAAGTAGGGCCTAAAGTTTGAGCAAACAATGTTATAGTAACGATACATTATAACGACAAGACTCCATCTGATACAATCGTGCAATAAACTAACAGTATCTATATTTGCAATGGTCGCCAATGAAACCAAGTGTACTGTATCTCGACATAGATAGATGCAGTTTTATCGTGAACTGCGTAACTTTTCTGAAAATCAGTATAAATATATGAAAACAATGTTTATGTGGATGTTCAGCTAATCAACTTGACTCTAATTTTTGCCAGTTGGTTGAGTAGCTCAGATTGCAATTGTTTGCTTCTTATTCAATCGAGAAAAGTCTTTAGCTTTGGCACGTGCACACGTTAGTTATCACAATGATGGTAATTTAAGGATGACAGTAAACAGAGAAACTTGTTGCATGGATATATGTGCCTAGGCATCATATGTAATTCATTTAATATTTAGCGCTTGGAACTGTTAGGTATTTTTTATTACATAATTTCTAAAAAGTGTTGAGAGAATTTAATTACAATAGTTAAAAAGTCGTAAACTAAAAGCCATAAATTCAAAAGCTGACAATCATTTCATAAAAAACAAGTGTCAAATACAGATCTGTTTCACGTAAAAATTGCGCTCCGAAGAAGTTTAGTCCAAACGATAAAAACATAAGCATTCATGTATAGCAAACATGGGTGCAAAAAGTATAATAATAATTGTTTATAGGCCAATGTTTATTTATGGGAGGTTAGTGTTGAGCGTGTACACAATATAAAACTACTCGTTACCTTGACACGAAAACGGCTATTTAATTAATTTAATTATGGCATTTAATTAACAAGCGCAGTTCAGGTTTACTTTGGTGTGTTATATGTAAGAATTAATAAACAATAGTCTATAGAAAAAAATGAATAAAACGAAGCAGAGAAATATTTAATATATCTTTTCTCTTATACAAGCATCAAACAGAAGCCCTTTACATTCTAACAATACGATTGCTTCGATCATACTTTTGACGGCTTCTCTAAGCAAATATACACTTAACAAATTCGAAGAAAGAAGATAAGAAATTTCACCACCAAACAACATTTTATTAGAGACAAAAACAACAGAATTTCATAAAAAACCTTTTGATGAGGCAACCTTTCGAAGCCGGTCATATATTTCTGAGCTAAAACTAAACTTATTGCACAGTTTTACAGTAGAACAGCAAGTAAGTTGATGAAGTGTGGAACAAGTTAGTAACTATGATAAATCGTAGCTGTGACACAAGAAAAAACAAAAACAAAAGCTTTTGTTCAAAGGAAAGGAAAAGTACTGACAAAGAATGAATATAGAGATACCTTAAGCTGGTTAAACACAGATGTCCATGCCGTTTGACGGCACTCATCGAAAATATCGAGATTATCTCTCTCTGAGAAGGTTATTCTACTTCTCTGTTGCATCAGACAAAAGCGATGAATTAGTTGTTTTCCTTGTGAAGTTTGGAATCTGTGCAAAACAGCGTTGTAGAAAAAACTCCACCGGTTAGAGAATGACCAAAATGGTACTATTACCAATGATTATTTCGTGAAAAGGCATTGATCTAATGAGTTTTCTTCTCACAGTGAGACTGGATAATTGAAGTAAGATATATGCTACATGAAATACAGTGATTACAGATCATATGCGCAGCTAATATAATGATAGATGAGGGTTTAGGTAGATTTCTTTAGAAGACAATTAAATGTGACAGTTGCACTGCAAAAAATACCTGTGCCCAGGTAAAATGATCGCTTCTTGTTCTGAGTGACTGTTAAGAATGGCTGCGGCCATTGTACCCAAAACACACATTTTTTTGCGTATAGCGACTGGATACACAGAAGCATGCAACATGGTCAAAGAGTCCAAACACATTAAACACATCCTGCTGAAGCCAGTGACGTATCCGAGATTTTTCCAAGAGGGATAGCCAGACACGTTTTTAGTCGTTTCTTCGGTGATTTTTAGGAAAACATTTTTGCTCTATGTCTCGGTTTTCTTTCCGTAGTTGGAATTTAGGCCCGGTCTTCTATTTATGGCAGATCACCCAGTACATGCAGGATGCATCTCTATTCTAGAAGTGATATGCGTAAAGTTTTAGATAACCTAAACATACGCACAAATGAACTTTTTAAATTCAGTGTACGTTCAGTTTTTCATCTATTCATCTATAAATTTTCTCTATAGCTTTCTTTCATCTGCATCACTAAATTTTTGTTTTATTTCTCCAATAACTTTCTAATGTACTTTTCTGGGTCGCTGATTCTTTTTCATTTTTTTTCGAAGGATAGTAAGGTACTTTTACTTATATCACAATGGAACAGTAGAAAAATGAGAAGGAATCACGTTCTATGACATATTACTCAATTACAGTTATTTTCTCTCCAAGAAAGAGAAGAAGCCAAAAGTTAACAAATGCAAAATTTGGAATGAGAGTATACAGAATCAATGAAGATCGTAGCATCACATATGTATGAAAATTAACTTATCTTTTACTCTCCTCAACTGCTCAGTTCTTATCCTATGATTTTCCATCAGACGTAGTATGAAGTGATTTTTTAATCGAAGGACAGAGTGTGCATTTTTGTATAGGCCAGGGGGACATTTGCTACAGAAGCAGTCCGAAAGTCATCAAAACTGGAGCTTCGCTAAAGTTCGCGCACGCATTATATCAAATACGCCTCATCGGAAAACACGCTAGAAAAATGTTTTATTTTTTTCTTCAACTGAGAAAGTGCAAAAAGAGCACTTATTTTCATTTTTTCACCAAAAGCCGACCTGGATACATACCCCTGTGAAAGAGGGGGAAACTGCGCACCGCTGACTGTAGCGCACGCGAAGTGCTGTCCGTTTCAAAGTAGTATGCACTGGTTGTTTTTCCTATCACACCAGAACGAAAAATGGTAGAGACTGACGGTTTTAATATAAAAAAAAGAAGAAACAGAAAAGCATAGCATTTTTCCTTGTTGAGGTGTACACATATGGAAAAAATGTTCATCTTTCTTTCTCTTTGGTCTTCACAACTTGAAATGTAGTTCTTACTGTGAACAAAAAAAAATAGTATCCCCATCTACAAGCATCCTTTTTAAGTGGCTTTTAACTAATTTGAGATTTTTCAGAAGGTTCCTGAAAAATCTCAAAGCGTCAGTGTTCTGCTGGACCACTTTTTAGACGTGATCAACAATATATGGCATCTGTTGAGTGTTTCCTGAAAATTTCCTTGGGTTAGCATAAGATTTGATAGAAATATAAAGATTTTATTTTTTGCTAGTAACAGGCGAGAGATCGGTTTTTCACAAAAATGCCTTTGACGAAGCTATTTTGATTTCTACACGAAAGCAAATGTTGCCACTATGCTCAGCGTAGTCGATTACCTATACTCCATGGCATTTCAAGATTCCCAGAGATGTCTGCTCGGAGATAGACATGTGCTCGGGGAACGACGACTGCTGGAGAGCCGGGACTGGCATAATTTTGTAGAGTAACGTCCGGACTGTCTACGCATGCAAAAAAATTACTAACATTGTATGTTAGCTTCCTGAGAACGGAACTGATTTTCCAAAGATCCTCTTGGAAAATCGACTTTAAATTTCTTTTTTGAGAGTATTTTTTGCATGGCTATATGCAAAAAAGTGTTGGCTATCGATCTGCGAAAACCGAAGATCGATATCTCTTTCTATAGGGGAGTTATTCAAAATTTAGTCAGGGACATTGCTTTTTGAAAACGATAATAGTTAAGGTCCCGTCTCGTGCGTTTTCATTCTCTCCTTTATTGATGCTAGCTCTCTCTCTCTCTCTGGTTCGACTAGGTAATAATTCCTTTTGATTACTGTTGTACTGACAGGATACTTTCGCGATCATCAGTTTAATACATGATAACTAAAAGAGCATGTCCTGAAACATACGTACATCAACAATTATCACATTTGACTTTGATGCCTAAAACAAATCATTTCTTATTCTTATGTACGCTGACTTTTATAGTTTGATTAGAAGTAAAACAGAAAATTTTCTCACGTACAATGTATTCTTTATCAAAATCTTAAAGTTTTTATTATTATCTGATGACTCATGATGAAGTGCCATATATTCATACATAAGAAACAGAAAGAAAAACATGAATAATAATGGGAAAGGGGAAATCAAACGTGATTTGCTTGTACTGCACATCGTCGACAGGACAACATTTCATTTATGTTTCTTGACTTATATTTATTTGTTTTCTATAATGCAATTTTGCTTTTTCTCTTGACGTCTATTTTCACATAGAGGAAAAAAAAGAATGAGTAGAGTTTGTAATTGCACCGCTTCATCTTTTAAACAATATAAAGTCGGATATAATACATAATAGAAAATTTTAGGTATTTGAACTTTTGAATGATGCTCTTAAACTTCTGTCCGCCACTTAATATAATGCACTGGCTGTATTCTTAAATATTTTGTGATTCTATGATGGTAGGTGAGAACAATTCGGTTATTTGGTGAATTTCTTTCCTTTTTAATAAGCTTAAGAGTTGAAGAGAGTATTTTAAAAGTTGGAAACGTAGCATAATAGTTCAAAAGTTGTTAATATAAACACCTGTCTTCAAAAGTTCACGACATTTTTCAACTTTTGATTCGTAAGTTTTGGTGGCGTTTTTTCTTCCATTTTGAAAAGTATTATGTTTCGACAAACTTCGACTTCTAAGTTTCCCTAATTTAACATGAGCAAGGAAATCACATTGAACTCGGATAAAAGTTAAGCTTCAAAAGAAAAAGCTAAAAGAGATAATAGAATGAAATTATAACAAACATATAGTCATCAATGAGATTAAATATTTCATTGTTTATATTCTTATAGTCTATTTCTGACTTGTTAACTTCAATACAAAGTTTTGTTGAACCGTAGGATGAACTAGTTGTCGTTGTCGATGACAACAAAATAATTTTTGAATTTTTCTTCCGAGTTCAGGCAGTGTACCGCAAACAACAAATGGTAAAAGAAATGTAACATAGTGTACGAAAAATAGTGTGTACACAGCAAATTTCTCTTGATAAACCAATATTATAAGCCAGATATATAAGTGTGTATGGCGTGTAGAGTACAATATAGATAATCGAAATAGAAAATAGCTGAATAATCATTTTTCTTTCTTTTCTCCAGTTAATTGCTTGATGTAAACGACGTTTTTACAAAATAATACGTAACATAAGACTAAGACTGAAGAGAATAATAATAAAAGTAGGAATAATTTGATTAAATATAAAACCCCACTTTGGTATTACAAGAGTCTTGAATATACAGTGAAAGTTCATACCATAGAGTTGAGTATAAACAAAGATATTTACACAAGTTGTAGCAAAAAATATAATGAGGAAATAACCTAAACAATAAATAAGAATTGAGATTATAGGAAGATAATGAACAAAAATTCTTTTCTTTTTTGTTGATACTCATCGATTATAAAAGACAAGAATATGTCTTTCAATTGTTGTCCAAGCAAAAAGCATTAATTGAGTGGTCCAAAATGCATAATCAATGTATGTCCATATTAGAACAAAACTAGATGTTTGTATTAATATAAAACGAAAATGATAATAATGAATGATCCAAAAAATATCTGTAAGTTCGTATATAAGACCAATAAAAACAAGAATAATTATAACATGATTATTAAGAGCTCGACGAAGTATTCTATCGAATAAAAGATGATAGAGAACAAATATCGAACAGAAAATTGATAAGACATTTGGAACCAGATAAAGCCAAATTCGAAGAGAATAGGAAAATGCAATATCAATATAAGTATTGGATGTTCGGTTTGTAATATTACTTGAGTCTGACATTGTCTGAAAGGTAAACGAGTGAACAACTGAATGAAGATTAACTAAATATAAAACAGAAAAAAAACATTTTTTTATAATGTTAACTCGTGTGAGTGCAAAGCTATTTTCTATTCTACCGTTAACAGTAGTTTCCTTAAAAGTTTTATTCAGTCAAACAAAACACATTTAAATCTTTCTTTTTTTTGCAACTAAACTGTTGCAATAGATATATACTCTGGTGGACAATAGACTAGCTATCACACGAGTTAATCCCACATTTGATGGAACAATTGTTGTGCACGGTATTATGAATTATTTTCATAATTATAAATTATGAATATGTTGTTTATTTATTATTAGGTAATGCGTTTGAAATTTAAACCTCGACGCCCTTCTTGAAAAATTAAACTTGAATAAGAATTCTGTTTGACTTTATTTTATCAGAATTCTGAATGACAGTGCTATTCAGGTTTTTTGCGGTATAGGTTTACCAGTTTCCGAAAACTCGCATACTCACCAAAATTTCTTTCATTGTGTTGTTATATATTCGTGCCGCTCTTATTTTTTCAAGAATGGCTTGTACGAGCCTTGTTATCGTCTAGTGGTACAAAAACTAGAAATGTAAAAGTTGTGTGGAATATTTCTAATAGTTCTCAGCTTTGTGCATGATTAACCGACTTTAAATTAAAAGGTGTCAGAGTTCGCATTCATTTTAACAAAGTTTTCTAGAATTCCTTATTCATATTGACAAAAACCAGCTCAAAAGAAGAGAAAGATAACAGCATTTTTTTATATTTACTTAAGATCGAACTCATTTCCTTATAATTTTCATCAGTACTGCATATAGATTAAAAGGTGAGAGTTCAGTATTAGAAACGAAGGTGTATGTGTGACAAGACACTTTGTATGAATTCTAAATAATAAAAAAGCCTGATTTCATATTGTTTAATTGATGATTTTTAAAATTTGTCTATAATCTTTTATTTATTGGATGATAAATTCTATTGAGTTTAGTATCGTTGTTGAATAAGGACTTTTTGATTATGTCGGAGGATGTTTAGTTTGGCATGTTTTTCAACAGGTATTTTTTCTGAGTATCAGCAATTAAAGATCTTCACTGGTTTGATTTTTCGCATATAAAAATCACAGTATTTTCGCTCCACCTTCATAGTAAGATTTAGTATAATCCAGAGAGAAAAATTAAAGGGTCCACATATACCACATTGGCTAGTGCAGTTAGTAAGTAATAGTATTCTTCAAACATGACTTATTATCAAAGAAAAATGCTATTTTTGCACTAGAATTGCTTTAACCTCGATTTTCATGTCAATCGATAGAGGATATCTAGCTTCAAAAGCTGTTTTGTGAAACTGCAGGTGAATGTTTACGATGTTATTAGGATAGTTAGAATAAAATTTTGTTAAAAACTGTCCATGAGTTTTCTAGAAACGTATAGATTTTTAAAGACCTTGGTTAGGAGGCTTGAATATTTTTTTTTCGATTTATCTATTAGAAAGAGCATAGTTCAAAATCTCTAACTTACTATTTTAAGCACAATCTTCCATCAGAAATTACTGGCAAATTTTCCACGTTAGTGTATATTAGAGAAATGTTTTCCAATTCTGGAAAACAAAGTAGTGGTAGTTTGTTAACCCATGTTTTGTGATACTCTCAGGTACATACTATCGATATATGATAAGAAAAACCTAGGTATTTACCTTGTATTTGGATCAAATTTTTTCACAAAAACGGTACTATTTTTGTTAGAATCACTCATATATGTAACACTTATTACAAATGTCAAGCCCAAAATAGAACATTATAATCACTATTTCTGAGCTCAATTGGATATTTTAGGTATTAAACCGTAACAATTTTACTGCCATTTGTAATGTTTTCTATTAAAACTTTGATCTTTAAAATATTTGTTAAATGCACATGTTTTATTTACATTCAGCATGATCAAACTGATCATCATAATATCAGCTTCGTTAACCAATATCGTGTCTATTTCCTAAATATGTAGACCTTTTTATGAATTAAAAGCCCATGTTTTGCTTGATTTTCATCAATTCTTAGTTCTAAGAATGGTTAACCAAACAATACCCGTACTTCTTACATATTCTGTTCTCTTTTCTATATATCAAGTAAAAATTCTATATATGACCCAATTGCAATTTTATTGTATCGTTCAGAGAAAAAATGGTCGAAAAAAAATTTACGATTACAGAGAAAAGTGAGTCGCACACTTTGTTGTACTGCATGGGAAGAAGATAGAAAAAATTCCCAACTACCGCTATTAAAATAGCCGAAATACGCGAGTTTTTCGACATATGCTTAACTCTTGAGGTTATGTGTAAAAAAACTTTAGTCTGCAATACCAACGTATAAGTGCGATATATCATTTAATAGATCTCGGCAAGGCTCTCAAAATGATATACAAAGCATCCCTGAAACTATCTGAAGCGTCAGTTGAAGCGAAAAAACTTATACGAGGACGAGATTTGTAACTTTATAAAAGATAGGGAGATATATGCGATACCTAATCTTTTTCGTTTATTCTGTAACTAGCAAGTACAGTCTAGAAACAACACAGTGAGATTAATAGCCCCTAGAACGGCGAATCGATTGATATATAGTAAGTTGAATTTTTCCTCAGTTCTAGGGTAGTTATTTATGTAATAATCTCGCGTGACATTTTGAAACTAATTTTTATTTTTCTCCTGAACTATAATTTCTCAGATGCTGGTTTTTTTCATCAGTAGTTGATCACAATGAGCAGATAAAAGAAGCTAAATTTTGCCTAAAACGATCAAAAAATGAGAGAATTAGAGACAAAGCAAAACGAATAATCTCGTGTGACATTAAGCGTGATAATCGTTCTTTTTAGTTCGATTTCAGATTTTTTCTTATCAAGACGAAATGTATTTGTTTTCATTGTTTTATCATTTGATGCCACTGAGTATTGGTTTTCATTCAAGACCTTCCTGAGCATTTTCACATCAGCTGTTCGGTCTGGGTAGCGTTTTTAATCTCGCGTGACAGAAAATCGCATTTTGATTGTAAACGGATTTACTGTAAAAATGATCAAGAAAGGTGTAATAGCTGTGCTAATTAATCACATACTCTGAAAGCCAGACTGTTTGTTATAAGCTCATGGAACCACTGAGTGTTAATGATGAAGAACAAACCAGATAAGAAACATTTCTCAACGACAGGTAGCGCTAAAAACCTGCTTTTTGGACTTGCGCCCAATATCTCGAGATTCTATTGATATAAAGTCATGACTTTTTCGGTTGTAGTAAGGACAAATTAGGGAAACAAAATAATAATAAAATAATGAAGATTGGTCTATAGGGCCCGAAGATTTTTTTATTTACATTTTGGATTCAAACGGTACAATAAAACTGCAATTGGCTCTTATACATAGATATTCTAAGGGATTAATTTCCTTTTTCTTTCTTCCAGTATGTTGAAATCAAAGCACTATTGTGTGATATATTTCTCAACTTTGAGTTGACAATTGCAAAATTTTTCTATCAACCCTAGTGAAACTTCTTGTAACCAAGATCTTGACTTCTTGAATTTTTTCAGTAAGATCTTGATTCAAGATCTTGGTAAGAAAATATAAGAATTCAAGAAATTTCAAGAAGTCAAGATCTTGAACAT
>CAJNOQ010006297.1:0-13839 GCA_905250885.1 Didymodactylos carnosus
CACTGAAAAGTGACCGCCTGGCTCTACACACTGAGATCAATGATGTAGTCTACTTATCTAAACTATCTGTCATGTGCTGGAAGTGCCTCAGATTCATCAATCAATTGTTCAAACCTACCATATGACGATGTTATCTTTTCACTTTGTTTTCTCACCTGTTTTTGTTGTATTTAATCTCCACGAAAGAGATGTATATACACTTTTTTAATGTTGTGCGTGACAGAAAAACCGTATATGTAGTATTAGTTATTGATGTAGATATTGTGGTATCATCTAGTGGCGACAGAGGTGTCCTAAGCTACACTCTAAAAAGAAATGTGACTTAGGATGAAATTAAGTCGCATTAATATGCCTTATTCTGTGAAAATGAGACACATTAATGCGACTTAATTTGATCCTAAGTCGCATTTTTTTAGAGTGTGGTATTCCCAATTTGCTTTTGTCTAACTCTTCCAACTAATCCGAAGGCTAGAGGAGTAACAGTTCTATACTTAAATCCTTAGTGGTTTCACCAAAAATTAACCCCGCCCCGGGAGACTGTTTTATATTAGCTATGGATACTATTTAACAATACTATGTAAACTATATTAAAATCTAAGGAGAGTGGTTAGGCTGGTATGGATTCTGTCTTAAAATCAGTTATAAAGAGTATCTTACATTGCTCTTGTGGTTAGTTTGAGCCCTGCTGATGTTTGTGCCAGCAGGAAGACTATGCTAAAGATGGACATGGCTAGTGACTTGAATATGTATGGACAGTATCTGAAAAAGATACATGGAGATTGCCCCATAAGTGAACGCGGGGAGTGCCTTAAGTTCACCCAGGTCAAAGAATCCTATAATAGGATGATATGGGATCTTGTAAGATGTCAGATCCTAAAATAAGATCTTGTCTGACCTTATATGATCCTACGAAATCATATAAGATCTTATAGGAAACACGTCTGCCACCTTACTTATGAGTACTCGTTCACACGCCGTCGAAAAGTATCGCGAGTTTCGATGGCTCACAGAATTTCGCAAATTTAAGGCTAAAACAATTTATTTTCTACAATAAAGTTGTATTTATATTATCGTACTACAAAACACGTCGGTGATTGTGTTCTCGTATAGAAAAAGAAAAGAAAATATATACAGTACGAAATAATAGAAATCCTGCAAAATCTTAACGTAGGATTTTGTAAGATATGCATAAGATTCGTATCGTCCTATATCAGGAATCCTATCCAATTCCTGTTGTCGGATTTTATAGGATCCTACAACAGAAATCCTGTGAAGTCCTATTATCAGTAGGATCCTATAGGATCTTGTAGGAACCTAGTAGGATTGTTTACCCTTGGACAGTGTTTCATAATTTATTAGAGCTATCAGTTTATTGCATGATTATATCTGGTGCTACTGTTATAACGCATTGCTACTGTACTATACTACTGTTCGCTGAAATTTTAGTGAAAACTGGCTGTCTGAAGTCACAGAATATATTATCGGATAGTCTCTTACACTATAGTTTTTGATCTGAAAACCTATTTTTTACTAGCTACAGGAGTTACACATTTTAGCTACGCTAATTTTATAATATATCCTCCCGCTGTTTTGTTAACAGCCTTTTTTTATAAGAGATATTATTTGACAAATGACGCACTATTGTGTTTTCTGGTGGCATCTGGTCACTCATCTGATTTGTCTATTTAATTACGAATAAACACCAGCAATTAACCGAAAAGCGAGCGTATGGTTGTGAGATAAGTAAAGGTATAACTGCAAATGTTAACCACAAATTCTTGTATATAATCAAAGGTTTTTTTATCTTTTTGAAAATTTTAGGCTAATAATTTACAATTATTTTGGACAGCTAGTGGAAACAAATTAATAATTCCTACAAAATCCGGCGTTTTAGGAGTTTCATCTTTTTCACAGGAGGATGTAACGCCAAATGATGATGACTTTGTCATTTGAGTGTATTAGCAGTGAAAATAGAATAGAACTGAAACTTATATATTCATACTGTGTCAAGAACATAGTAGCACGATCCGCGTTATTCTTAAGATATACTGATGAAGTAAATTGCTTTTTTTGATAGTATTCCAGAACAGATTAGAATCTGCTGTCTAATAAGTTCTTTAAACAATTAAATCAGTTTTACATGATAAATTGTACATACACAACAGAAGTTGTGATTTTTTTCTCATGAATCGAGTTCGCTTTTGTCCAGCAAAGGGAGAACTACCACGCTTGCTTATTGTTACGTACCTTGTTCTTTTTTCTCGAACTTGATGCACTATGGTTTAAAAAACAAAGCCCAAAACTAATAGGACCTGCCTTTTTACTCAAAAGTAGAATTCTGCAAAAAAGAATTCAGAGCCGCATCGCGAAAAAATGTGCAAGTCCAAGTTCAAAAAGAGTACATGTTCGGTCTGTGAAATCAATAATAAAAAGAGTATTTTTTCTCTCTCAGACAAATAAATTTAAATGTTTTTAGATTATATATGATAATTTATGTTTTTGGTAGATGAATTTTGATATGCAGCCAACACCTTCCGCTGTAGGGAATAGCGCAGGTAATACATCTACTGTTTTATTCGTATTAGCTTTTAGTATTTAACTTTTATTTAGTTAGTATTAGTGTTAGTAAAGTAACATTGTTCAGACCAAATGGATCAAAGTATATTGTTAACGATGTGTCTGTTGAAGGAGATCAGAATGAGGCCGTAAGTTTATATTGTTATGATGTATGTACTTGAAAAGGACGTACACTCATTTTTTTAGGAACTCTGGTCGATCAATGCAACAAGTAATATACATGGCGAAGAAGAAATATATTCGAAGGGTAATCGTATTATATGGTCTTATCCAGTACGTGATGTCAATTGTCCACCATTTATGGAGTTTACAACTGATTCCATTCCGAAACAAGTATGCATTTAAAATCCTTAATCCTGTAAAAGAATTAATTTTTCATTTTTTCCTCTTAGTTATTATGGGCAACATTTGAAGAATGTTCTCTATTATGTAAGGATCATTCTAATTTGTCTTGGATTGACTTTTCTTGTCTATTGTTGTATCATACAGGTGAACACGGTGGAAAAGAATTTCCAGTTATAGTAGAACATAATTCAATCGGTGTTATTGGTATGGATAATGGATTGACCAAAGTGACTCTGCCATTAGTGGTCTGTTGATATTATTAGTAATTGACTTATAATTTATTGTGTGACTTTCTTTCTTTTATTGGTAGATCTCTCAAATATGGCCATTTCAAGGTGGCTTAGTGATTGAACGACAAACGTATGTTTAAGATCTCTCGTTCAGTTTTACTTTTCTTTAATTATTTTTCTTTTTATCATAGCAATGATCATTATCTTCCAAATTTATTTACATTATCGCATCCATTAGAGGAAGTAAAACCAATCATTTCAAGATTAAACGGTAAGAATAGAATAACACTGAGAAGCTCTTGATAAATTATTTTTAATTTAACAAAATAATTTCTTCGGTATATAATTTGTTTTCAGGTGAATGGTTTTATGGTTCAGATAAACGCTCATATATAACCAGCGGAATAGCAGCAGATGAACAACTTCTACTACGGTACGATGAAATCAGCCAAGTACATAGTTTATGGTTATTACGAAAATGCACTGTGGAGGTAAAGTAGTATTTGTTTGTTTTGTAAATATTGTCAACATTTCCATTTTATAGGACCGATATCAAGCAACAAACATGACATTACCCTTTCTAGATCAAAGTTGTGTAACAACAATAACAGCGTCTGCGTTTAATCCACAAAATACATCATTTCTACGGGAACATCAACATCCTGCTTCTCCTAATGTTAGTCATAATTTTTCTCGTCATGGAAGTCTCATTATGAATACGGGTGGTTCAAATTTAGTAACAGGGGCAAATACAAACATCGCTTCTAGTACTATTCCTACTTTATATTCAAATCCGAAAAGGCTAGCATCGATGGCTGCTATATGGTAAAAAAATTTATTTCTTTTTGAATGTTTTAAATTTAATTGTGGTGTTTAGTCGTTCACCTTTGACAGAAACTCTACGCACCATGTCGCGACCACAGTCACAATTATATTCAACAGCGGCTACTCCTACACCATGTGCAATGAATGATTTTTCAACGTTAACAATCGGTGGTGCCTACTGTCCCCCATCCATGATCGATCGTGTGGGTGCAAATGGAAGTTTTTTAGCGACGCTAACTGCTGATTGTCAAAATCATCAATTAACAATGCCTGATCCACTTAGTCCGGATTATTGTGTGGAATGTCTATGGTCAGATTCATCAATGAACTCATCAACTAAGTGAGACGAATGACATGAAATTATTTATATCACATGAGTTTTATTTTTTTTTTATAGAAATAATGCTTATGCAACAAAATTTTTTAGTCTACAAGATTTGTCGAATAATAGATGGGTAGCTTATTTAATGCCAAACATAAATCTTTTACGGTGAGAATATAAGTACAAGATATGAATGATAGCATCTGACTGTTTTTTATATTTTATTTAGGCTTATTCTTCTTGAAAAGTCTAGTGGAAATAGAACGACTACACGTGCGACTCACACAATAAGTGCACATGATGCTGTTTTTGTTCCAGTATGAAGAAATAGTAGTTTAATAAAAATAATTCGAACGATTATTGTTCTTCCATTTTAGAGTATCAGATTTTTAATTGTTCTTGATCAGACAAGAAATCTTCTACTTTATTCTGGTGCATCAAGAGTTAGTATAAATGCACTAGACGTTTCAATGAACAAAACAAACTTTAATGACTTCTGTATTTACTTTAGATTGCTAAAGTGCTTTTACAAGAAGAAACAATCATACCAAATACTATTCATTTAAATCCTGTTACAGTCACACCATTTCAACATGTTCGGACATCAAGCAGACCAAATAGTTTTCATCGAACACCCTTAGTATTTATATTCCGTTTCTATTTGATTATTTGATTTTAATATATTTTTATTCTATAGAAATTTCCTCAATCTCCAGTTGTATCATTCTCAAATCACACAACTCCGTATTCAGTCAAACCCTATTTTGATGACAGTTTAAGTGAATTAAATCCCGGCAACATCACTGAAACTTCAACGTCATCATCGGCTACTACACAATTAACCCAATATCGTTCATTATCAGATGTACGTGGAAAATTATTTAATATTTGTTTACCTGACAATAAATATTATTCTATTGAATTACCAAATATATGTCACACACCGTTATGTAAGTTGTCTTCTTTAATTTTTCAATAATGAGAAACTATGTAGATATACTGTTGTTTGTAGGTGCACTTTCATTGAAAGCTGTGTGTTCATGTGTACCTAGCGAATTATTTAATCAGTTTATAGCCACTTTCTATTCTAAAAATATCAATCCATTGTATGAACGTTCGCCAAATGAATGGTACACATTTGTGAATACATTATTGTCATTAATTGGTTACGACACAAGAAAATGTGCATATATTAAACGAGTATGTAAAATAACTTAAAAAAAAAAGATTTTTCCTTCAGTTCGTTTATTATCTTCTAGCTACAAGGAAAAGTTTCAGCTCCAACACCACCTCCGATTGTCAAAAAAACTAAAATTGATACATGCGACAATGATGAGGTACTCTAAAAACAATTGTTTGAAAGCAAAACTTCTCATTGTGATTGTGCGGTATCCAGTATACTGAGCGGTACATTCTGTTCTAATTTTACTGTTAATAAAGATTTAAAAAGTTTTAGGATTGGTTGTTTGCTATATCAGAAGCGAAAAGAATTGATCCAAAACTGTTAAAATTATTGAAAAAGGAAGATAGTCAATTATTAGATAAAACAATGGAATTAGAAAATTATGATGATCTATTTTTGATGCCAATCACTAATTATGAAGATGTTGAGAAGTGTGATGCAGATGATGATTTACTAATTGAAGATGAAGAACAAGAAAATGACGAAAATGATAATGATTTAACAACAAAAGAATGGTCAGCAATGGAACAAGATTATTCAAATGAAAATACTGATAGAAATAGTTCAATAAGTAGTAATATATTTTTAAATAGAAGTAAAAATATAGCAGCGGCTGTTGCATCAACACCGGGTGGTGATAAACAACGATCTGTTTATCAGCAACAAAAAATATTTCGTTATGCAAATATTAATGTTAATGCACCATTATATGCACATACTGGACATATCTTTTGTGCATTACATGTTATTTATGAAGTAAGAGAAAATTAAAACTTGCGAATTTAATATAAATAAGCGTTGTTCTATTAAAAATTATTTTTAGGAACTATCATTGAATCGTGCAAAAGAAATAATTGCATTGTTAGAGTTACTTTATCTCATGGCATGGTACGTTTCATGAATTAGCTCAATTGATTATTATACAGCCTTGTCTTGTTTTCTAGTGATTTCAATTTGACTGAATATCGTCATTATTATTTAGCTGAAAATTGGAAAATTTCCAAACGTGTTCAAAAAAGTCACCAGATAGCAATAAGTAATAAACAGTGATAAAATTTTTTATTATCTGACTCTTAATTTTAGTTCTCTTTCAATTTTAGATTCTTCTCCAATGTATATGCCAAAACTTTTTCTTTCTTCACCACCAAGCTATTTGAAATGGTTACGTTTATTAATTAAAGATGATTCGACATCCACTTTACAGCCATTTCCATATATTCACGATGTTACCAATCAAATTTTATTATGTACAAAAGTAAGACTTTTATCTGATTAATTTGACTTATTTGAAATTTTTGAGTTTTTATGAGCTTTTTATTTTAGTTATTTTGTCTATATCTGTATCCTTCAGTACCTGATATTTATCGAAATTATATGTGTAATATTTCAGTGAATAGTAACGGTATGATTCAAATGAAGCAATCGTCTGATGTAATAATTTATTACTATTATTATTTAGATACAACTGCACTGGAGTCTGGGCCAATATCATCAAATAATAGAATCAATTCATCATCACCAATTCTATATAAAAGTCCAGATAACGTGGAAAAAAATACATCTGTTCGTTTATATTCTGTTATTGATGCATTTTTGAATGAAGGTAGTTTATTTGATTAATAAACAGATTCATTACATATATCTAACTTAAATTTGATTAAGATTTGGCTCGTACAATGTTTGAAAATTTACCATTGTGTGTTCATGCTCTGCTGTACGAAGCAATTAGTTACGTAGCTAATCATCCAAAATTTAATTTATCACGCAGAACATACGAATTCATTGGTAACTTAATTTCGATATGAGTATAAATTTATTCGTATGTGATTTTCGTTTTTTTTTTGTCCTAGGTCGAAATGATTTAATATATCATGATCCAAAATTGTTTGATAAGAATTTTGATCCAGGTGTTATCGCATTACGTAGCCTTGAATTAATACGTGTTTATGGAAAAGACTTTCATAATGATAAAACTCGTCTTGTCGAAAGTGAGGTAAATAAAATCTTATTTCTTTGTTATAAAGGTATATCGTTGTTTAATTCTTCAATCTTTACCACGTTGTATAACATCTACGCTCTGTTTTTGATTTTTATAGGTTTTAAAACTACGTTTTCCAGAAGATCTTCGTGTTCAGACAATTGTCGAATGTCTTCAATCGTCTACACCCATTTTAATCGATATTCCACAACGCCCAAATGTTACTGAACAAGAAGTTATGGAGGGAAATGAACGTTACTTATACAGCGTTGCACAACGGACAATGTCACTGCCATTTGGAAGGTATGTAGTTTAACAGATTCAGTGTGTATTGTTTATTTCTAATTATCTTCTCCTTTTTAGAGGTGCACTTACATTAGGCACGGTTTATGCTTCGCCGCATGATGCATTTGTTATACCAGAATTGAATTTGAAAGGTCGCGTTCCGTCATCGTAAGCACTGAACTGTTCTGGACGAAACATATTTACAACTTTTTACTTTTTTTGTTGTTTAAGAACGATCACTGTAAATATGTCCCACATTGATGTCCCGCAAAACATCACACATTGGCCATTGTTTCATAATGGTGTTGCATCCGCAACGGCAATTAATCGTCATGCGTGCGATATGGGAAGTAATTGGATACGTTCACAAGTGTTGAAAAATAATGATATTACTAATGAACAAGCAGGATTTTTATACGGTCTCGGCCTAATAGGACACTTCAAAGATTTACCTAAATCATTAATATATTCCTTATTACAAAAAGCAAATGAATTAACCATGATGGCATCACTATTAGGAATATGTGTATCCAAGTAAGTTCTTCGTCTGTTTGTCTCTCATTCTTTCTTAGAAAGAGTAAACCTGTAAATTGAGAATATGTTTTAGTTATAAATCAATGAGCCTTAGTTTAACAAGTTTGCTAACAATATATATCAAAAGTATGTTGCCACAAACATTATTTGAATGGGAAGTACCATTTGGTGTTCAGATATGTGGTATTATGGGTCTTGGCTTATTATACGCAAATAGTGGTGATAGATACATATCAGACATACTGTTGGCTGAAATTGGCAAATTACCAGTTAGGTACGTTTGTACTGAAATATACATAAAAGTTAATATCTCTATTATTTTGTCGTTTTTAGTACCGGTGAAAAAGAAATGGTTATATTGGAACGAGAAGCTTATGCATTCACGTCCGGACTAGCACTTGGAACTGTTTTATTTAAAGTATGTTATTTATCTCTAGATATCAAAAAACCAAATCATTTGATACTTGTATCAAATGTATCAACTCTCTTTTAGAAAGGTGTTAGTAACATTAATGCCAAAGAAGATTTTTTTACAAGTGCCTTATTAAGTTATATAATTGGAAAAGAACGTGTTTATTCATTTGGTACGTTACGTACACACATTCAAGTGGCTGAATACGGTTCAATGAATGCAAACATCACGGCAACCGGTGCAATGATTTCAATTGGGTTAATTTATTTCAATACAAAAAACAAGTAAAAATTATTCACCGTTAATTTCAGCATATTTCTGTAGACCTGTAGGATGATACTTTTACACTTCTGAGTCAAAAATACTGGTTTTTTACACGTTCATCAATAGTAGTCGATGAAATATTCTGTCTATACCTGTTCACTGTTTACGTAATGATTTTGCCTTCAGTGAAGAACTATTCTGATTGATTCTTCTAGAGATATAGCGGAATGGTTTACACCAAATGATACTATGCGATTGATTGAATTAATTCGTCCCGATCTTTTATTATTAAGAGTAAGCTATTTCTTATATTCAATATGTTCTGTTCATTCGAACTATAATGTTTTTGTTTACTATATTAGGCTGTTGTATATAATTTAATAACATGGGATAAAATTGAAAATTCTCATGCATGGTTTGATCAACAAATACCAGAAGCGTTACGCCAGAATGCCTTTCATATTTCAACAACAAAGTTGAAAACGCCTATCAATGCTTATGATCCAGAATCAATTACGCAAGCCTATTGTTATTTAATTTCTGGTCTATGCTTTAGTTTAGCATTAAAATATGCCGGAACATGGGATAAAGAAACGACAATTTTAATTGTATTTATAAACAATTTTTTTTTTTTTCGACTTTATCGTAATTTGATTCTAGAGGGAATATTATAAACAATTTCATCAGTACATTGATCGTCCAGTAGATCAAGTAGAAAATGATTGTTGTCCACCAGATCGATCGACATTAGAATTTGTACTGTCAACGTTGGTACTCTCACTAGCAATGGTTAGTAGTTATTTTTTATACCACTGGCACAACTATACATTGTCTCTTTTTCTATATAAAAGGTCATGGCTGGTAGTGGCGATTTGCAGTTACTACAGTTATTAAGATCTCTACAAGCAAGAGTAGGCCCAGATCGTGCGCATGTTACATACGGTTCACATTTATCTGTTAGTATGGCCATGGGTTTGCTGTTGTTAGGTGGTGGACGGTAAGTGTTATAAACTGTAGAAACACAGCATTATTTGAAGTTGTGCTGTTTAGTTATGGTTTACAAAATAATGATGACGCTATACCAATATTGATTGCTGCTTTTTATCCACATTTTCCTGTCCATAGTAACGATAACCGGTATGTAATGTAGTACTATTTACTGTGAATCTCATTTGACTGTCCTTGTTCTAGTTTTCATTTACAAATATTTCGCCATTTATACGTCATGGTATGTGAATCGCGTCTAATGATAACCAAAGACGCTTCAGATCATCAGATATGTTCAGTTAATGGACGTTTATGGTTAAATACACATAGTAATGGAATAATTGTAGAAACATTTCGTACGCCGTATTTTTTACCAAATTTTGATTCAATAAAAAAGTTAGAAATTAATGATCCGTCTTATTGGCATATATCCTATAGCAATGACGATGATATTAATCGTTTAAAACAAATATTAAGTCGCGATGGTCTGTTTTATGTACAAAAAATAAACTCACCACAAGCATCAACAATATCCGCAACATTGACGTCATCTTCCTTTGTGCAGTTGTTATCAAGTGAACAAGAAACATTAAGAAATTCCTTTCATGCGTTACAACTACATACGGAAATTAACCGTCTACTACATGATCCTATCAATAGTCGACATGTAAAAGAAATGAATTCATTAATTGCATTCTATGATAAATATACAAAACAAAAACATCAGTTTAAGAAATTGAATATTGAACACGAACAAAAGTCAGACTTTAGCAATGATGATACGGTGGACGATTCACTTATTCTAAAAAATCAATTTACAAATATTTTATTGAAAACAATTACAAGTATGTTAAAATTAAATGCTAAAAACTTAAAATGTAGAGCTTGGATTGCAACCACTAAAATATTCGTTAGAGAACATTTTAATATTTTTTTACCTGAATTAGAAAAATCTGTGGAATAGGTTTCCAAACTTTTGAGAGTGTTATGTCTTTATCAAGATATTTTTAGTGATAACTTTTCAAGCTGTCAGTAGCTTTCGGGTTAAGAGTGGTTAATCTGTGATAATCTCTAAGAAATGATTACGAATCTGAAGTCATTTTCGGGTGTTCTTCTCATTTAGAAACAAAATCTGAGTTGCTTAGGGCTCTCAGAAACGAACATGATTCAAGACGTTATGGTTTGTTACATCCGATTCAAGATTGGTTACCAAACTTAAACGAAGAAAATTTAGCAGCACTACTTGGTAAGACGCTCTGTCTAGATGAAAAATACTAAATAACATAACTTGGGTATTCCAACACTTCAGAATTTTTTAACAACAGACGGTTTGGGAGATCAATTTGAAAAGAGTTTGTCGAGTTCTGATACAGTCCATCACAATGAATTGTTTGTTATGAGATGATTGTTTCTATTTTAGATACGACTAGTCCAGCTAAATTACTACGACACGCTGTAAATATTGGACTTGATTGCGAACTAGCACTACATTTATTAAATTTGACATGAATCTCTTAGTTTTTCATCTAACTTAGCCTTCATTTTCTTGTACATCTTGTTTTTCTATCTGATCTTTAGGAAATATATTTTTGGTAAATAATCTTCCTGCTCTTTTGTATCTGTCTATACTCTTGTTACATTTTTAAAATTTTTGTTATGTTGTAGAAATGAAAAATTTTTGATTCGATTTTATTAACTCCAAGAGTGCTAATGCTGATACCGTGCATCTTTCTTCATTATACGAGTGGTTTATTGAGAAACTTGTTATTTTTATTTCAGGGTTAATGTATGTAAGACATACGTTTGAGAATAATTCATCTATTCTCCTTGGAGTTCGAAACCACAACATGCAAGAATCTATGAAAAGTGACATAAAAAGGGTATTCCCGTGCAGTGGTCGATAGAAGAGTCTTGTTTCCTATAGAGATTATATAGCGACAAGGATCAGTTAATTGTAGCTTTTCCAGTACCCTATAACAATGAAGGGGTGATAGTATTAATTCATTGATTTCGAAGGACTTTTTTTTAAGACAAAGGATTTTCTTTTCTTTTTCATTTCTCTAAGGAAGTCTGGTAATGTGCTTGCATTAGAATTCCATTTGCAAAGGAGCGGGGGTCGCCGGATCGCCGTAGTGCTAGATCCGCCACTGCATGTCAATCTTAGAAGAAAGAAAAATACTACCTCAACACCAGGCCGAATTTCGACCCGAAAAAAGCACACTGTACAACATTTTAAGATTACAAAATTTTACGACCAATAATTTGAGTACCATTAATTTTCTTTCGTCGTCGACTCTAGCACAATTGTTGCACATTTCAACGCACGTGTCAAAATTCTATCTCAGTTGAGAAACGAATATTTTCGAAGAAATAATGGTTTCTCAACTGAGATACTTGATTAAAATATGGATCGTATCTCAGGTGAGCTCAAACCTGTTATAATATAAATAATATAAGCTATGTTAGGCTCATTAGAGCGTTGTCTTTTTTATGATTATCTTTTGAAATATGAAAAAGAAACATCGTATCTAAACAAAAAGCCGCAGCTAATAGAAAACCTGTAACTTGCCCAGCTCCGCTTTGGGCATTTTTCACGGAAAAAGAAATTTCAAGTCATGACTTGTGACTTGACCTGATTTGGTTTGGAAAAACCCGAAACTTGACTTGACTGGAGAAATTTTTTTATTACTCATGACTTGATTTGTGACTTGGAAAACCCGTGACTTGCCCAGCTCTGGCTCAAGGATCACCACTCTCTCCTCCGCGATATATTTTATTTACAGCTGATTCTATGGATGGATTGGCATTTCACACGGATCATGAACTTTTTGCCGAAGATACGGCTTTATGGGCATCCTGTAACGCTACTTCTGGTTTAAACAGGTGTCTTGAGGAATCCGTGAATGTTTTCGCTCGTTGGTGCGAAACCTAGAAGTTAGCTTTACAGTCAAGTAAAACTGAAATGCTTCATTTTAGTGTACGTCCACGTAAACAATACAAACATCAAGTACAAGTGATTGTCACTTTCGTGGAAAGAACAGGTGAAACATGTCAAAGAAAAGATCAATTCCAGAATCAATCTGTTGAGATTCCTTTTACAATCAGCTCTAGAATAGAATGATCGAATCATAGTGAACTTATTCAAATCTTTGGCTACCCATGCAAACGAAAAAAGTCATTCAAGGAGTGCAGCGAGTACTCGAAAATAGGCGCTTGCCGAGGGCTCAAACCGTCGGAAAATGACACTTCGGATCCTCGATATAAGCTTTCGAGAATATCGATTTTGAGCCCTCGGATTTCAGATAGGTAGCGTGCCCTCGAGAAAAATTTCGAACCGTCGAGTAGAGATGTTCGGGACTTCCGAGCTCTCACTCTCTCGAGGATGCGGATTTCGGATTTTTCGGAATTTCGAAGCTGAGCATAGCCTAATGTAGAGGAAAGTGTGGGCTACAAAATGATACCACTCCCAGTACTTCACGACCTTTTTTCAAAAAGTTATGAAGTTTTTCCTTCAAAACCTAAAATACTCAATTTATTTAGTTTCATAAACTTTTCTCTCATTTTTCGTACACGCAAAATTTTTCTTACACATAGTCTGATAGAAGAAAGTGTTTCTTCACAATGAGACGTTTTATAGAATTTCCCGATGAGTTTTCGCGGAGATATAAGCATCACGGCAAATGCAAACACGTGACGGAAAGACCACCACCTCTGAGTTCTAGTAGAACTGAGAGGTGGTGGACTTTCTGTCACGTGTTTGGGAAAAGGTGTTTCATCCAGACACATTATGACCCCTCGAAAAAATGGTCCGATCGAGCTCAAAATTTTACCACAGATACTTCAAACCCTATCTCAGATTCGGTTTTTTTCTTTTCAAAAAATATGCTTTCCTTCTCG
>CAJNOQ010006298.1:0-13838 GCA_905250885.1 Didymodactylos carnosus
TATATAGATGTATACAAAAACTTTCTTTTCTTTTCTAATTGATTTGATTACTTCTTCAAAGACAATTACCCGCTATGTGTCAAAAGATTATTCTTTTATCAACCTATACATATACTTTTCTTTTACAATTTATTCTACTCTGACACTATTTAGATGGTTTAGCCTCGATTCGTCCCTAATTGATTTCTCAATTCGTCCCTCGTAAATTTTATTCTTAATTCGTCCCTTCTCATTTCGTCCCTTAAAATTTTTTTCTTGATTCGTCCCTTCTCGATTCGTCCCTTCTCGATTCGTCCCTCAAATGTACGCATAGGCTAAATTATTCAGCTTTTAAATTTATTTAATAAACTTTGTAAAAAGACCAACACTAATAATTAACAATATATAAACAGCTACAATTCAGAGCCGTTTAGGATGCTTAAAAAAAGAAGCTCACTATCCTATATAAACTTACGGATATTTAGTAGAGGAGTACACAAAAATTCTCCGAAACATAAAAAGGCAGATCATTGGTTTCTTGGTGCCATTGGTTTAGCATTAATACCAGCCGACATTGTTGAAAGTACTTGGACGGATATTATGGATTTATACACCCCAGATGATGTTAATGCTACTGGATTCAATGATTATTTAGTCAAACCTATGTAGATATTAGGTTATATGGGATTAATATATGGAATGTGCATGATGCAATAATTAATGATTTACCAAGGACAAACAATCATGCTGAGGGGTACAATAGTCGTTTGGAAAGTAATTTTCCAAAACACTCACACATTTATCATTTTGTTGAATTGTTACGTGATGAACATTTATATCAACATCATAGAGCTGAAGAATTAGATATGCAAATAAGGAAACGAAAAAAATTAAACAATAATATTGATAGTAAATTAAAAGAATTACATGAAGAACACATAAAAGGAACAATAACAAATGCTGAACTGGCTATTAAATGTGGTAGGGTTGTTAAAACAACCCCAATTAAAACATGATAACTTCACGAATAATTGGTTTGTCTTGTGGGCATAATGGTATTGTAGCTGTTTATATATTGTTAATTATTAGTGTTGGTCTTTTTACAAAGTTTATTAAATAAATTTAAAAGCCGAATAATTCAGCCTATGCGTACATTTGAGGGACGAATCGAGAAGGGACGAATTAAGAATAAAAC
The DNA here is from genome assembly GCA_905250885.1 of Didymodactylos carnosus. Classification (NCBI taxonomy): domain Eukaryota; kingdom Metazoa; phylum Rotifera; class Eurotatoria; order Philodinida; family Philodinidae; genus Didymodactylos; species Didymodactylos carnosus. Next base: position 1,175 of record CAJNOQ010006298.1, read on the forward strand.
TTTTTTGGAATGAAACATATTTTTTTGGAAGAAAACATATTTTCAATTTCATTAGCAATTTCACTCGTGGCCAATACGTTTACCATTGGAAATACTTTACCTAATCGAGCAACTTCTTTAATAAAATGATGTGAATTTTTTTGAAATAAAAAAATATTGTTTTCTTTTTCTTATTCATTTGTCGCCCATAATTTTTCAATAATAGATACCGCTAATTTAGCAGGAGCAGCACTTGCAGCTACAGAAAATACAATGGCAACAAGTTTTAAAATTTCACTTTTTGACTTTTTTTATCTGCGGCATTAAATGCTGCTTGTAAAGTTCCGAAGATTCAGAGTAAAGTACCGAAGATGAAAAGCAGTTGGCATCCGACCAGTTAGATTTTCCACTATGTCACTGTAAAACAAAAAAGTAATAACTTTAAAAGCTGTTCTTTGTTAACAATTAAATAAAAAAACGTTGATTGTTTTTATATGAAGTGTCCTTGAGAGAAATGGCGACGAATAGTCACTGAACATCTATTAAAGAATGGCTATTTATTGAAAAAACTTATTTTTGCGGAGGTAAAAGTATTCCATTCGTCACTAAGATACTTAAGAATTAGATGACAATCGGTTCTCAAATTAAAATCTTTAACATCCGTTGATTGTTTCTATTGGAATATAACTCTGTTTTTATTGTATTGTTAAAATTGGATCTGAATAACGTGAGTATTACATTTCGTCGTGATGCAGAAGTTGCATTTGCCGCAAACTGGAAATACCAGAAAATAGAATAATTCTCTAAAACTTACGATAATAGGAAAATAATAACTCCACTTTTTGAACCCAGCATAAAGCCTCGCTAAACGTTCAGGAAAACGACGAAGGCAGGAAACTAGGAGATCAGGAACGTAGCACAGCAGGAAATTAGAAAGTCAGGAAAGCAGGATAGCCATTTATTTTTCTACCATGAATCAGTACCGCTAGATGCTAGAGAGCTCAGAAACATCTCATTGTACTCAGACTTTATTTCTCTGTCTAATTGCTATAGTTTAACTTGAACATGCTGGACAAATTTATCGAGGATTTACAAACGTTTTCTAGAAACCCAGCATTTCCGTGTAACCTCTTTGTTCAACTGGACACTACTGGATTCAGCATCTGCTAAATCCTAGAAACCCAACGTTTCAGCTTATTTGAAGGAAATATGGTTGAGTTAAGGACTAATCACCTGATGGATTTCCCGCCAAAATCACATTTTTGTAATCTTTTGCTCATATCTTCCCAACGAAAACGCTTTTCGGAGAAAACGAGCCATAACTCTGTAGTGCACGAGACGGCGAATCTTTTGGCACTATACTGAAGTGGCTAGCTCTTTAGAAGAAAAACTAGATAGACTTGCAAAAGTAGAAAATCCAGCTCGGACCACGTCTTATTTTCGCGCCTGCCCTAAATCTTGGGTGAGCTCTAACATTTTAAAAGACACATTACCATGCTCAGTTTTTAATTGAGAATCGCTCGAAAAGACTTTTAGAGCTTCATCTGTTTGCTCGAAAACATTGTGGACTGTCTTCGAAAAAGTCAGCGTTTTCCGTGTTTTCGACCTACCGTCAGTGTTTCGCATTTTTCTCCAGAAAGACCAAACAAAATCGAAAACACAGGTCAGATTCGGGATCAGCAACTCACGAAGAATCCGAATATGTGTGTTAAAACGAACAATAGAACTTGTGGAAACCTTGAATTACTGACACCTTATAATTACACACCAAATGTTGTGGACGGGTAAGTAGCCAGCCATGAGAGTGAGTCACTCAGGTGATTTGCCTTAATCACCATTGACATATTTTTCTGTGATGAATGTATCAGTGACTCCAGTAAAATATTGTAACTGAGGGTGAATTAGAAATAGATGTTCATATTTCGAGCATTTAGACAACAAATTTCACACAACAGGGTTCGAAAAACATAGTAGTGGAGACCAATAGGGAAAACTTCAGATTGTGAGTTTCGATGTATGAGTTCAAAGCTGAACCAAAAGTAATAATCGACATTTTATGAGATTAAGTCCATACCAATTGAAAATGGAACCACAGAGTTTTTACTTGGTGCTTCAGATTAATATTTAGTTATTTCAAATGACCCACTGGTACTGTCATGATCCACGGACGAGTCTAGTGTCTCGACGGAGAGATCAGGTATCTAATATTTAAGAAGATTTAATTGAATGTAGTTTATTTCCACTCTCATATAATTCGAATATTCAATCATTCTGAGCCAATATGATTTCCTATAAATAGATTAACTGGTATCAATAGTTTTATGAGTTTTCAGTAGAGCTATTACCTCAGTAGAACTATCTGGATTCCTTTACCGGCCTATCGATCGATTTAGACAGTCATAGATCGTCTACGGCTGAACTGAACCGGCTTTTCAACAGAATTGCCTTCGAAGACGTTTGAGATTGTTGAACTCTTCGGTGAGCGTACTCATATTTTTGTATAGAAATTTTCTTCTGTGTATTCAAATCGGATAATACTGTTTCAGGTACAACTATGAGCAAATGGACGTTAGCATCATGGCGAAATGTAAACAATCGCATTAAAACACTCAATTTATTTCAATCCTATCCTTCGCCTCAAAATCAACATTTCGTAGGAAATCAACTAGCTTCTACACGCTTGTTTATTGTTCTTCTGATAGCATCCATAATAATCCTAGTCGTTTACACCTCTTTAATAAACGTAACGATAAGCGTTACTGTTCAATCACCATCATTATCCACGTACAATGAACTGTATAAGAAATATTCAAAAACTATTAGTTGCTCATGTAAAACAACTTCGATTCCATACCGATATTTTATCAGCATGTCTCCTGTCTACCATCAATTATGTTCAAGTGAATTTGTTCAATCAAACTGGGTCAATAGTGGAGGAATAAACTGGTTAAGAATTGAAAGCGACTACTCAGCCATGGCTGATTTTCGATGGTGGGCAACGGCAGCCTTCAAAATGCTAGCAATGCTTTGCGACTTTTCTCAAGAAGCCATAGGAAATGGACTCGTTGACTTTAATTCAACTACTTACCTTACACCTGATCTCAAGTCATTGTCAATATTTGAATCTGAAACGAATGCATTCATAAATCTTTTTATTGCAGTCACAAGAAATGCATTTCAAGGATCAATAAACGTCATCCGTAATCTTACTCAAGGTGATGCTATTCAATCCGGTCTGTGGACAAACTATTATTACTATTTGGATTCTTTTATTGATAACGGAATAATCTGGACTCAAATTACTAGTGTGAATCAGCATTACGGCACATGTTCTTGCCGCAAACTTCCCACTTGCACCTCACCAGCGACTATCTATAATATTTCAGGAACACACCTGGGCAATGTCATTTTTCAACCACGCGGCCTATTAGTAGGCTGTTACGTTCTCGAAGCCTTATTACAATCCAATTTAGCCTGTATGTATGACCAGTTATGTGTAAACACTTTGCAATCATATATAAGTACAATTACCACCAAGGGACTAAATATGTCAGCACCTAGTCGGTATCATATAAATTCAGCTCTAGACGAGATTGTTTCTCTCCTGATGGTAGAAGAGTGGAACGCAAATGCCTCTTTCTCATTTTATTATAAACAGTGTGCTCCTCAAGAATGTACATATACATATTCCGGTCATAATAATGTCGTTTATATTGTGACAACGATCATTGGATTAGTCGGCGGTCTGACAAAAGTGTTACAAGTTATTATTCCACCAATAGTTAAATTTGTGAGGAAAAAAAAGCGACCTAAAGAAGAAGTTGCAGGTATGATATCCATCTTTCAGACACTTGAAAGCAAAGCGTGACCTACTTATTTCTGAAAAAGGTGTTACAGATTATTATTCCATGAATAGTTGAATTTGTGAGGAAACTATGGTAGCACTCTGCGGCGCAAAGTCAGGATAATTAAACATATATAAATATTTCTAATTTATGTAACGCTTCGTTCAACGCCTTCACGCGTGTTCCATATCTGGAAATACACGAAAGTGAAAATCATACACTATGAAGGACATTCATAGCACTAGCCACCGTCTTGTAGTTCGTTTCTTCGCAGTTTTTCATCTATATATTTTCAGGTAATAAGTTCAGCAATGTTTATCAGGAGGCCAAGCAATATGTGAAAACGTTTAATATAATAAAATCATATCCACCTCCAATCGATCCCCACGACATAAGAAATCAGTTAATATCAACTCGTTTATTTGTGGTTTGTCTGTTAGCAGCATTATTTATACTCACTGTTTACACGGCATTGATTGATGTTACAATAACACATACGGTTGCTTCGCCACCATTGGAGCAATACGAGAAACTGTACGAAAACTATCCCTTAACACTCTTCTGTCCATGTAAGACAATATCAGTTGGCTATAGCGAAATTATGAGTTTCAATCCAACATTTCATCAGTATTGCAGCAGCGATTTTGTGTCGCTGAATTGGATCAATTATTCAAATAGTCATGGCAACCTGGACTTTTTAATCTACGATTACCGATGGACGGGTCCAGTGTTATTCCAGTTCTTGAGAGGTCTATGTCAAATATCAAATGTGAGGATTAACGATGATTTGACTATTTTTAATTCAAGCCAATACATTACGGCTACTGTTCAATCAAAGCATTTATTTAACTCTCAAACACAATCGCTCATCGATCTTTTCGTTTTAACTACCACACAGACTTTTTTACAATCGATGAACATAATTCAGTACATAAATGATGCTAGTCTGCTCGTTTCCGGTCTCGGTACAAATTTCGACGTAGCTTTTTTGCCGTCAAACTCATTCTCAAATTCAACCCAGTTTTACTCAGACTTTCCTGATGACCACTGTTCCTGTTTTCAGTCAGCTGACTGTTCAGTACCGTCAACTGTCTATAACGAGTCGGATCTTTCCTTAGTAAATACTGCAGTTTTTGTTATGCCTGGTATTGAATGTGGATGTCTAATCAGCTCTTCGGCAATGCGGTCGAATTTGGAATGTTTTTATAATCAGTCCTGTATTGATATATCAAAAACGTTTATGCAATCTATTTATTCTTTGAATGTTACAGCAATGAATTCGTCAGCACCTAGTCGGTATCATATAAATTCAACTCTAAATGAGATTGTTTCTCTCCTAATGGTAGAAGAGTGGAACGCAAATGCCTCGTTCTCGTCTTATTATAAACAGTGTGCTCCTCAAGAATGTACATATACATATTCCGGTCATAATAATGTCGTTTATATTGTGACAACGATCATTGGATTAGTCGGCGGTCTGACAAAAGTGTTACAAGTTATTATTCCACCAATAGTTAAATTTGTGAGGAAAACAAAGCGACCTAAAGAAGAAGTTGCAGGTATGATATCCATCTTTTAGGAGACACCTTGAAAGCCAAGCATGACATACTTATTTTCGTTTAGAACCATTTCTTGCTTAATGTAGGACACATAACGAAGTTTTGAGAGACGTTTTTTTACCTGAAAACGTCTTTCTAAGGTTTACATTTGTCGACGGAGAAGTGTTTAGATCTCATGAAACCCTCAGTTGTGCCTATTGTTGTCGGTCAAGCTCTCACATCTTTGATTAGTTTTTGCTCAGTTTTAGGATCAACACTAGTACAATCAAAATTTCGTATCTACTATGAAAAAGTCAAACATATGATAAAAACAGTGAATATGTTTGCTCGGAAATCAACGACTGATGATGGTGAATTGAAGATTGAAGTAACAGCCACACAGTTAACAACCGTTCTTTTGATCGTTTCACTATTCGTACTTGTACTTTATACGGCAAGGCTGAACTTTACTACAACGATACACGTGAACAAACCTACTCTATCAGTATACAACGATCTCTATCCAAAATACAAGACTGCACTCATTTGTCCATGTTCTAACGTTGCCATCTCCTATAGAAATTTCATTAAAATGGAACCAAACCAACATCAAGTCTGTCAAAGCAATTTTGTGATGAAATCATGGATAATGTATCTTAAGACTCGAAAACAGATCAATTATCAACGCAACCAAGATTTTCAACTAACCAGTGGATATCAATTTGACATGTTATCTAAACTGTGCAGTCTAACTAATGTAACTATTACTGATGGTTTAATTAAGTTCAATTCAACTGACTACATTACAAAGGATGTTCAACCTTTGCAGTCGTTCGACAATCAAACAGAATCAATAATTAATGTATTTACTTCAATAACGTCAAACAGCTTTTATGAATCCCTCAGATTTATCCGAGGTGTAACTGAAGGAAATGTATTACTGTCAGCACTATCAATAAGTCAAAAATTTCACTTTACGCTCGACAATATAATGATAGTCGATTATCAAACATATAATGGTTGTTTATGTCGCGACACTGTAACTTGTACTCAACCATCTGCAATTTACTCAAATTCATCCTCATTTGCTGTCCAGGGTCTGCTCACGGGCTGTTCAATCATCGAATCTCTCTTACAGTCCGATTTGTCATTCTTCTATAATCAGACCAATGTTCAACTCTTAATGTCATACTTGACAGGCTCTCACTCACTAACAAACATAACAGCATTAAACTCATCTATACCTAGCCGTTTTGACGAGTATTCAACAATTGATCAAATGCTGAGAGTGATGTTCGTTGAACAATGGAACGCGAATGCATCGTACGAGTTGTATTATGATCAATGCGCACCGAGTGAATGCAGTTATACTCGAAATGTACAAAGCAGTATTATTTACATTGTGACAACTATTCTAGGATTAACGGGCGGACTGCTCACAGTCCTGAAGGTCTGTACGCCATTTATTATCAGATTTATTAGAAAGATAATATTACCACGGTTGAGAAAAACACAAAAAGTGATGCCACAGGTTATCTCTAGCGAATGATCAACATCATAACGTTCAGAAGCGTGCAGAAGACTGTTTTTATTCTGCTTGAATCATAAATTCATTATCTATAAAAATCTTAAAGTATTCTTATCGACTCTTCATATTAACTCTCAACACTTTTTTTACTTTTGGGAATAGCTTTTGACGTTGAATTCTTCTGAACTACATTCTGAAAATTTCTTTTCATCGTAACATTTATTCCCACTGTTTTACGTTGTATGTTCAGTAACCATTTTTATCAGTAATGTAAAGTAGAACAAGGGTTCGTTTCATAGTCTATTTGCTCTTGATGATTGTTGTTGATTTTCTTCAATATTAAACCTGTTCAATGACGCAGCTAAACATCGTTGCGGGTTGAATTGGTCAACATCGCCCTTTTCAATTGTTGTTGTTCATCTTCCTTTGTTGTTTGCTTCGTGCTTACCTTAAATAATGCTAACAATCTACAAATATCATCAATGCAGGAAATTGATAAAGCATAACGTGCTTTTAATATAATCAGACATATGCATGTTTCTTTTTTGGGGAAGAATCTCGTTGATGACGTAGAATAAATCAAACAGAAACTAGATTATAAAAAAAAGTAGCATCTTTGCAACCATTACTTTTCTTCACATGTGACTTGTTCTGACAATACACTTAGTAGCTGATCGAAATATAAATCGTTTTCATTTTGTTGATCCTCATTTTCACTTTCAAATTCATCAGATGAATTATCATCCGATAAACTTTTCCCATCGTATGTTGCAGCTGTTGATCCATGGTCTCATGTAGACGAATCTGTACCTTTTTCATAAGAAAGTACAGTTCGTTCGCCATCAGAAGCTAATCCATGGTCTAAACTATCTATATTCTCTGGGTCATGTGCTTGGGAACCATCCAGTACCGTTTGATATTAACTAAAAGGTTATAAGAAAGTACATAAATTTCTACTATCGGGAAGAATAGAAAATGTTTACTCATTATCCAAATACTCTACAAGCATGTCATATTGTTCATAAACATCACAAATGCTTTGCTTAACTTTTTTCTTTTGTCGCCATGTGGTAGTTCGCGAACACATATCTACAAGACAAATGAACAGTATGAGTTTTTCATAATTACCGAGTGCAGTTCTTTATTCGGCCTTCGCGTACAACAGAAAGAAGAAAAGGAAGATGTTTGACATTCTAGTATTTTTTATTTTCATCTGTTTATATACTGCTCAAAAAAAGAATATAAAAAAGCAGTTAAAAGATTTCTAATGCTCGGTTCTTTACAATCAAGCTGTTTGTTCTACAGAGGTACCGTCGGCTGCAACATCATCACCACCGTCAAGATAACTATCATCGTTATCCTGATTTTTTAACGTTGCTGTATTTTCTGGCTTCTTCTTAGATTTAGCACTGAAAGATGCTAAACGAAATAGACCATTGATTGCTTCTAAAAAAATCACGTTTTATTTTTTTTATAAAAATCAATTTTTATTTTTCTCTTGGAAACTGCAGTTTGACAAACACAGAAAGGTAAAATAGAAAGATACGAGAATATCAGATAAAATTTCTTGTGTAAAAAATGCCTACGTTCTAAACCATAACGAGCGGCTCGTGGAATATCTGGACTAGGGGTGTCACTTTACCGTTACCTTCCCAAGTAACAAGCAATAATAGTTATTACTTATTACTAGACGATAAAGTAATAATAGTATTTCTTGTTATTAAGTTATTAATAATATTATTACTTATTTATGGTAATAAAGTAACTTAATTATATTTGATTAACTGATTGTTCCATAAGCCGGAATGAGTAATAAGTTTGACGAAAACTTATCAGTTTTCACTGATGATTTTTTCTCGTTTGAGAATCTAGTCATTATGGTAGTGACCTTGGAATGGGTCCGAGAATGGTGTCTCAAACAGCCCGATCACTGAGCCAAACGCTCTTTTTCTCTTAAAGCAGTCTGAAAAAGTTATTTTTTGAAGAAAACGAATTTAATGAAAAGTCGTAAAAAAATATTTTCATTCAGAATTAATTGTATAATAATAAGTTGATATCAAAAGAAGTTATGCTTGGTTAGAATTCTACTAGTTAAGATTTTGCATTCGCATCTAGAGGAATTCGTCAAACTTCAAGGTAACCTGATTCTCATTCTCGGAAGAATTCGGTATGAATGGGAAATAAGTTGTTGTCAACAAGACAGAATAATTTAGTATTAGCAAAAATTCAGTTTAATTCAATATAAACAACTTGACCAAAATCAATTTAAGCATATTCAACTGTATGCATTTCACGAATGCAATTGTACTGAGCGGCTCTCATTTTGTAGCTTAAACTTTTGAACTTATAGCTTTATCTCTATAAAAAATCTTTTCCATCTTCGTTCAAGTTTTAAAATTTATTCATTTTTCACAATTATTTGACTAGATTCAATCATTTAAAAAGCTTTTTCTATACAGCTTCTAAAAATATTACCTCGAAATGGTGGCCTTTGTTTTCACTTGATGATGATTTTTATCTTGTTCAAGTGAATTGTTGTTTTGGTTCAATTGTTGTTGTCGTCTTGTGTGAATGGCACGACTTTGAGTTTTTGACACAGCTTTTTTTGGATTTTATTTTATCTGAAATGCAAAAAATTATATTAATTGATTTACTAATCTTTCATCAGAAAATATGAACAGTGAGATATGAAACATAGAAATGCTATCAGTTTTACATGATTATGAGGAAGTTTCATAATATAATAGAATGATTTAAATCTCTCCATTTTAGTGAATTGCATTTGATTGAATAGGAATAAAAAAATGAGTAATTGATGATGATTGAAAAATAAAAACAAATCTCATTAAAGTATTTGAGTTATCATATCGGATGGACAGGACATAATTTCAAATTATTTTCAATTGTGGTTTTCGCGTTATGTTGAAAGTACGATAAAAAGTGTGCAGTAATAAGTTCAATATTATTTTATTTTTAATATAAAAATAGCTTATTTACTTCTTTAGGGATTTGACAATAAACACATAGGGATGTAATAGAGAGAAAAACGAATTGCACCACGTATCGGTGTGATTAAGATAATGATAAGCATCAATCGCAAATGATGAATGGTAGAGAAATGTTGAGGCTGGTGTTTGACGAAAAAAATTTGGATAATAATCAATGATATGTTTGACGACATGACAACAATCGTCATACACTATTGTTTTGGGTAACCATGAGTCTGCCATTTCACCAGATTGAGGTGTATCACTGGTGAGTTCACCAGCAAGTACAACGTTGCAGTTAAATACATAAATGATAATCCCAAATGTTCGATGACAAGTAGAAATATGAGCTTCTGGTTTTGATTTCTTTGTATTGCATGACAATTTATGATAAGGCATACTTCGTTTACCATTACGAAGTAATATATAATCGTCATCATCTTCTTCGGCCAGATTTGTTTGTTGTGAATGACTTGTATGTATATGATGGGCACAATATTCCTGGCCACTTAGAGGACTTCGATCACATCCTATCATAAAATGTTCGTATTCTGGTGTTTCAATCGTCTATAGCAAAAATAAACACGTGAGATAAAAATATTTACACTTATGCATAACTTTTTTTCGAGTATTTCTTTTATGCATGATAATTATTCTAATTAATTATATTGAGAAATTTGTTTAACAGCAGCTTGTATTATGAAATGTTTATTTATTTAATTAAAGAATAAGACAGTAAAAATACTTTAAAAATATTATGGACATGTTTCCCTATATCAATAGCATTTTTAAGACACAAAAGACAAAAACATTATATGTATACAGTATATAGCTTGACAAACAGCTGATTTACATATGTTATATATGTGAGAAAACTATATGAATAAGACATTCTCTTTTCTTTCATCCCATATATAACATATGTAAATCAGTTGTTTGTCCGTCCACATTTATATAATGTTTTTTTTCTTTTCTTTGTCTTGAAAATACTATTGATTTAGGGAAACATGTCGACAATATTTTTAACGTTTTTATTTTTCTTATTCTTTAATTAAACAAATAAACATTTCATAATACAAATTGCTGTTAAACAAATTTTTCGAGAACTTATTGAAGAAATTTTGGTTGTCGATAATAAACTTTTAAAGTACAAAACGGAAGACACACGAATAAATAAGAAATTTCCCACAATCGTTATTTTTAATATGCTGTGTTTGAAATGCATTTGGATTTATCTTGAACATATTCAGTCATTAATGACTATCTGTTCTTAAAAACAAATTAATGAGACTGCTCGACTCTGCTAGAAGCTATATATGTTGAAAGAAAATACTAAGATCACATTTCCAACAATAAAGTATCAAGATGACATTATATTTATTAAAATAACGTCAGATTGATATCCAACTAAACAAACTCTGATTAGTCAAACTCAAAATAATAACAAAAATTACTCCTCACTGACGAAGTATTAACATCTTAAGATGTTCAAGTGAAATAAATTTAGACAGGATTTTCTGTGTTTTGTCATAAAAGATATCAGTTTTTCTTTGGATGTCATGTTCTCCTCTCTAAAAACTAACAGTTTTAAGTTATGTTGGATAGAGAAATTTACATTTTCTTTTGATTCACTATACCTAACATTACACAAACTGTATAAAGCATCTTTAAGTAAAATAATAAGGTGTACAATACCAGTGAATGAAATTTGCATATTATTCTTCTAATTTTCTGATTACCGTCTCCAACAATCATTTGGGAACAATGCTTGCCACACGAAGCCAAAAACTTGTGTTGAGACCAAAATTGTACGAATAATACATGAACAATACGTTGATATCGATAAAAAAATGTATCAATAATTTTGCCTGAACAATTATAAGGAAAGTCAACATTTGAATAACCCATGAAAAACAAAAAGTGAATAAGAGCAAAAGAGAGAATACTTCGAATGAATAAATTTCTATCCAACTTTTGATCATCATTGACAATTAAGCGGTGCTTGAAGTTGTAAACATCAACAAAAGCATAGATAGTTACAGCACCAATAGCAAACAAAATAAGATAATCTTTTAGTAAAGATGTTTCGAATGCATATTGTCCGCCAAAATACATATATTTTGATCCGGTAACGTGCGATTGTGTGAAACGACGTTCTTTCATCCAACTGGTTTGAATAATATAGTAGGATGGAAAATAAATAATTGGATTGGCATTGGAAAATTTAGTATGATCATGCTTGCACGTATAAAAATGGACAACAGCATTAACGATTTCACCACTAGAAAAAAAATTAAAAGATGCATTTATCGTACTCGAGATAAATCTCATATATTTTGTTCGAAGAAATTTTTTTCCTATTTTTTCATTTTTATAAGGATATTTTCTGTATTTTCATCTAATATTCAAAATACAATTAATATAGGGAAAATAAGACCATGTCTATAAGTTCAATATACTAGAAAGTATATTAGTAAGAGCTTGTTAATATCTTTTTTGAGACGAAATTTCGAAGAATCCCCATTGGAACTTTTAAATACTTTGGAATTAATTCAAAGTAATTTCGAGATTCAAAGGAATTTGAACAAATTTGAAAGGAAATTCGTTCACATTAATTTAAAAAACTTTTTGGCGTTCAAAATTAATGTGCATCAATTTAAATCTTTAAATAAATGAAAAAAAAATAGAAAAATATACTTCAAATTAATGCGCATTAATTTGATTCATTTTTTCGTGAAAAAATTAATTTCCCTCGTTACCGCATTATACAAAGGCTCATATTAAATT
>CAJNOQ010006299.1:0-13837 GCA_905250885.1 Didymodactylos carnosus
CACTTGTATATATATTGCCAGTATAGCGTGAAAAGTAATTAGCGATTTTCTTATTAACTGTTCGTTGAAATGATAAAAGTGCAATGTGAATTTTGTAGAGGTTGATGAGTTCTACTTGGGTCCATGACGAAGAAAGTTGGGTCCAGTGACATAGCGAATCGTAGCACAAATTATATAATTTTTCTCACTTGTATATATATTGCCAGTATAGCGTGAAAAGTAATTAGCGATTTTCTCATTAACTGTTCGTTGAAATGATAAAAAGTGCAATGTGAATTTTGTAGAGCTTGATGAGTTCTACTTGGGTCCATGACGAACAAAGTTGGGTCCGGGGATGGGGCGAATCGCGATAGGAAATACCGAAATATTTTGAGAATGAGTGGGTGTGTAGGTTAGGATTCGGGTTATTTTTGTTTTTTGATTGGTTTGCTGTAACGAATTTTAGAGTCCAAGGTGTTGGGTTTGTAGAGCTCCTGGAGTTCTGCTTGGGTCCATGGAGAGTGGGGTTGGGTCCGGTTGTGGGGCGAATCCATACAGGAAATATTCGAATGCTGACCTAAGATATCCTACGTTATTGTGACATATTTAACATTTATTTTATTTTTTTCAAAATTATTTTTTTCAATTCTGTTACTTTGCACTATTAAAACTTTTACTTCTTTCAGAAAGAAAAAATCCTTCTTATCTTAAACAAAAGACGTTTAGCAGATTTACTGATTTTTTGCATAATAATAAACAACAACCAATGAAAATTATCAGATAATAATAGTCTTTTAATATATGAAGAGCAACAAAGAATTTGGACTTAAAACGTTGCATATTTAGACGAGCGACGCCATGCTCTACCTGACGCTAAAAAACATGAATTAATAAGTTTTTGTTTGGTAGCACAAACGAGCTCATAAGAGAGAGTGGGGCAATATTTTTTCGACACACTGTATCTGTAAGTCAAAAGATGATTTATATTAATAAAATAAACTAAATAGATCCTAATGTTGATGAGATTATTAAAATGTCTGAATTATGTTTTTATAAACTAAAGGTCGTACTCTCTATGAATAGAAGAAAACTATACTTCACCTTCCGTTCAAATTGCCTTAATTGCAACGAAGTAGATAACTTTTGCAGCAGGCCTGACGATGTCTGCTCAATCTGACCTGCTTCACTCGATAAAAGATTTGGCATTTGATCTGAACTTACAACCAGACAAACGTAAAACCTATTAATAATTATTAACATATCACTGTTCGTTAACTAACTTTTATCATCTTACTTCTAGATAAATAGCTTCCGAATAAGCTAATCTTGGTTGCATTACACACGTTTAAATCTTATAAGAAGATAGATGAAAAAAAGAGAGTCAGTTTCGGTACAAACGATAATACCAGCTAGTATCAGACGCGCTGTTGATGTTAACATTATCGAACACGGTAACAAATAAGATAACAAAAATGCTAATAGCAGTGGTACAGCAAGTTTCGTCAATTCTATGAAATAATACCATATCAGAAAATCTTCTTATGATAATAGAAACGTTCTACATCTGGTATCAGCAATAAACTAATCAACAGTGGTTTATCTATTTACTGAAGAAAACTTAAAAAACCAGTCTTTTCAAAGGCATGTTCAATGGGTCTTGAACGTGGCACCTTAGTGTTTGAGAAGACATATGTAAGACGTCAGAAAACGCTCGGATAGATAATAATGTTCTTCCCTAAAGAGCCAAACTCGAACTTAAAACATGAGCTTTTTCGGAAAGCATTCGGAAAAAAATCTCGAGAAAGACGAACTAATCAATAAATTTGAGTCCAGTTATCGTATTTATCAAGCAAACGTTATATTATCAAATCTGATGAATTCTGGACTACTCTTTCAAATAAAAAACAGCTTTTCAAAGGTTCCTGCCGACATGAGAAACAAGAGAAGTGTTGAAAGTTAAACAAAAATAGATGCACGATAGTAATGTTAGCTTCCTTCCTCCGAAAATAATAGAGTTTTCTCAGGTTTTACAACAGCTAGAGAATGCAGTTTTTACCAGAAGCCCACATTTTTAATGCTTAAACTTGCATGGCAGCTAGCTGCTGTGGACTCATACACTTTTATATATCGCAGTGGGCTTCACATGGATTAACAGTAAAAATGATTTACGTTACATTGAAAGAGTGCAGTTGCATCTTACCTGTCGTTTCACGAGAGTAAGAATGATATATGAAGAAAATTTTCCCTATAAAGAAAACATAAAAAGTGAAATTTCAACTCTCACCAGTAACTGTTAGGTCCGGTATACGTTGTTGTGTATAAGTAGTTTATTAAGTTACTGAAGATGATCTCTTTTGCACAAAATTAGCGTATATTTATAGTTAAGTTTACACAAAAAGCGGAATATTCTAGAGTTGATAAAATACACTGGGAAACTGGAGATACATGTAAAAGATCACAGAGAATAAAGAAACCAAGAACTAACACTGGGGAAATTCCTGACAACAAGAAAGAGAACGAATATATATATATGTATGATACCTATCATATAATTCTCTCTTATGGCACGTCTTTAATATGTGCCATAACAGTAACTTATAAGAAAAAGATATTGTTGAGTTCCCTGTTACCTATATAATAAACAAATATATTCCTCTGTATGTTTGAAATAATCAAAGGAAAATATTGATGATTATCTTATTGACAATTTTTCTTTGTATTGTACTGACATATGTATTAATTACACTAAACTGATATAAATATTTTTCATCACAAAACATACCGAGACCTCGACCACAATTTTTTTTGGCAATTTTAAAACGCTGTGGAATGTTAAATTTTCTTCTCGACAGTTACACTCATAAACAAAACAATTCAGAGAAATATAGATAAATTTCTCTATGAGAGTAGTATATTCTTTATGCTCATTTAAAAGTTAAGTATGTTACTAAAAGAATGATATTTGTATGTTTTGACTAACTCTTTTGTGTGTGCATATATTGCAGTAGGAACTAAAACTTAATAGAATTTAAAATTCCGCTCGTGAAGATTAAAATTTTGATCTCTGCTAGTGGAAAGTAAAATGCAGACGTCTGCACATCGTCTAAAGTGTATATTCTAGGTAAAGTAGGTTTTAAAGTTCAAGATTGAGCTTATGGACGTTCAGAACTGGATGAGAACATCTGAAGGCATTGCAAGTTGTGAAGGTGAGTGAAAAACCAATATCCAGGTGATATAATCTGACACTTTCGTAAAAAGCTGTAAATAAAACTTAGAACAGAGAAAAACTTGAGACCACAGCGATGTGCTGCAAGAAATAGATGAGTACAGAAGTACTCGATGATAATAAATCTAAAACGTCCCACTTCTAAAGTTATTAACACCCTACTTCTATATTCTCCAACCGTCACATTTTTGTGCTTTAGCAGAAAAAATCCCATTTATCTCCCAAAACACCTTCCAACGTCAACCTCAACTCTCCCGCTCAGTTTTTCAAATTCTTTTCCTAACATGGTGGCAAATAATTTCTCAAAATGTACCATCTTATTTTTTACTTGAGGCCTTAAACATACTATAGCGCAGACGTTCCTGAGTATGTTTTACTTATTCTTATGTATGCTTGATCCTTCCGCGGATCGTCTCTTCATTTCTCGAATGAAAAGTACTCTGTCAGTTGGAAAATACCGCATTACATCACCGGAAATCGCTGTTGCGTATCATTCTTTTTTCGTTTTATGACGTGACACACTTATCTTAATGTTGCCATAAATACATAGCAACAGAATTATATAACAACAGCAACAGAATTATATAATCGCAATAAGTAAAACTGGTTCATTCTGATTTAATTCACATTCATTAAATATGCTAAGACAATTACATAAAACTTCCCATTACAAAGCTCGTTTAACTCGTTTACATGCTTATTATTGTAATGATAAATGCTCTTACGATCGAACAATAAAATATATTGAGAAATATATTGAGTTACTATCGATGAAGGATACCACAACAACAGTAGAAACAGCTGCAGATTTACATAAAAAAATTGGTTTAGTTTATTTTAATGAAACAGAAAATTATCATTTAGCATTAAAACATTTTCAGAAATCATTAGAATTACATCAATTAAATGATACAACTTATAATGGCGAAAAATCGGCAAGTTTAAATCAATTAATTGGTGCATGTTATGGTCGTTTATGTGACCATAAAACATCATTAATGTATTATAAGCAAGCACTTCTTTTATATGAACAATATTCACCTACAATATCTGATCGTCATTCAATGTTCAAATGTTTAGCTATCTTGTATCATGAGAACGATCAATTTGAAACATCAATTGAATATTATCTAAAATATTTTAAACTAAACATTAAGGACGTTTGATGATGAAAAAGACATACTGTCCTCTGTAATATCTCTCCAAAAGTCCGGTCTCATGTTTCTATCAAAAACGGGTGTTTGGACTAGTTTGAATTGCCCGTTCATTCGTTCACCCTCGACGGAAGTAAAAATGTTCATGACAACTCGTCGAATAAAATAAGTTATAGAAATGATGAATTGTCTGAATGAATTCAAACATTTTTCTCATAAATTAAAATTTAGTTGTTACCAAAATTAAATATGAGCACTGTCTAAATTGATCAACAATACATGAGGGTCAGTCGTAGTCACTTTACTCCCTTTCTGTTTTGGTGTGTCAGAACCGAATGTCCTATATGACTAGCTTGTTTTCAATTATTTGATGGTCAACCATCACTACCACAAGATTTTATCCGTCATTATCGATCAATCGGTGATTGTTATGCTAATATAACAGATTATACAAAAGCTCTAGAATATTATAGAAAAGCTTTAGACATGAAACAAAATGATACCGAAACATTGAATAAAATCGGTTTAGCATATTGTAAGCAATTGGAATATCAATTAGCTATAAACTCTTTCCAAATGGCACTAGACACAACCCAAGATTCACCTAGTATAGCTGTTATGTACAGCAATTTAGGTGTTTGTTATACAGAAATAAAACTATTTGATTTAGCGATTGATTATTACATGAAATCAATTCATTTAAATCAAAAAGAAAAGAATAACGAAAAACAGATTGGAATTCTCTATAAGTGTATTGGTTACTGTTACGATGGAAAGCATATGTATCAGGAAGCTATTGCCACTTATTTGAAATGTTAGAATATCCATATGAAAAAACATCATCGATATTTGATCAAATTGCATGTTCATATTGGGACAACAATGATTATGATCAGGCCTGTGTATATTGGTTAAAAACATTAAAAATTACAGAAGAAGAAGAACAACAACAACAAAATAAAGGTATTGTTTCATTACTCTCTTTTTGAATGAAAACTAGTTCATTAAAGTACTCTGAAAAAAGGCGTTTTGGTCTGAGGCATCTGAACTGCACTCCGCAAAGGTATTATCTCATCTCACGTCGAAGATAGTTCAAAGCGTCGTATTTTGCACTACTTGAAAGTGTGTTGAAGGAGTCTGACTTAAACATCTTATTTTTCACGCCTTCAGGAAGACACCATTTATCTTCCGTCGAGCTTAGGCTGTCTAGTCTTATTATTCCATTACTAAACTACACAAACCTGCTTATCGAACATTACTCTTGCTCACAATGTATACTAACTTGCAAAGTTGAGAAAGTGGAAACAGAATGCGTCTGACGTAATATAATTTTGTTGGATGCTTTTGACGTTCTTTTGAAGGATTTCTGAACTTCTTGGTGTTGCGTCTACATTAAACAATGTTTCCCCTACATATGCATATGCCTTAAAATCTCAAAGAAAAACACAGTAAAACGTTTAGATTATCCAAACGTATCTTCGTAGGAACCTAGTTATAAAAAAAAGCGAAGTAAAAAACTATAATGGCAGCATGTTCTATTCGAGCAACCAAGTGTCCTGATTGTGAGAAAATGACAACTGATTACTGTATCCCTCGAGCGTCTTTCCGGATGCAATCTTAATGTGTCTTTGAATTTTAGCATCTGAACTTTGTCGTATAAATAAAAATCTTGCTGAATGTTATAAGAAAAACAATGACTACGAAACATCAATCGACTTTTTTACAAAATGTTTGGATCTTTTTAATGACCAACCATCAAAAATGTTGAACACTCACGATTCTATTGGCTCTCTTTACTGTAAATTAAAAAGGTACGAACAAGCTCGTCAACAATATGAAAAAAAATTAAAATTTATTAACAATGATGATCAAAATGGCATTGGTTTGTGTTATGTACAAATCGGTTGGTGTTATATGCAAGAAAAATCGACTGATCAGGCTCTTGAATATTACTTAAAAAGTTTAAAGTTACTTACGGATAACTCGAGATTACTTGATGCTTATTTACGTTTATGTAACTGTTATTTTACTAAAGCCAATTTTGATCAAGCTTTAGTTTACTATAATAAAGCAATAGAATATACTGATGATAAAGAAGCAATACAAAAAATTAATTTATTTTTGGATAAAAGTGTATGCTATCAATATAAATTAGACTATGAACAAGCATTAGAAGAATGCAAAACCTGTTTGAAATTAATTATATTAAACCAGGAAAATAAACAACAGCAGTCAGTTGACAAGTAAGTTAGGCTATGCCACCTTATCGGGAGAGTCAGCACTTTTCCATGGATTCTTAGAAAAAATGGTTGAGAGACAAAATGCTCTGCAAACAGCAGTATTCATGTTACAGAACTTTTGCACTGTTTTCGTTCGCGCATAGTAATAGCATAAACTTCAGGCACAATTTCAGTACAGGATGAGTGCGTTAACACATATAATAGGCAAAAAAACTCATGATATATGTGTACTATTTGATCCGATGAAAAAAACAACTTTTGCAGTTTCCAGCTCAACATAACCGAGTGAGACACGCAAGAATTTAAATGAATAGTGTATTATACTTGCAATCGTTTTATATTGAATTAAAGTCAATATTTTACTGTAGCTTTTTCTTTTGTCATGATCTGCCATCTGTATTTTCCTAGACTCTTGCTAAACAGCAATAAAAGTGAACATGATGGTGATACAAATGATATAGTATATTACACGGACCTAATTGATGATAATCAAATTGAAAATGATCAGCTGGCAATGATATATCATGATATTGGATTTTGTTATTATAAACAGAATTTTTACTTATTATCAGTAAAATATTACAAAAAAAGTTTAGGATTATGTTCAAGTGCAACAACTACGACAGAACAACAACAAAAATTACACAATAAACTACTCAATACTATAATGTGTCTGTATCATATTGTAGGTGATAATAAAATGGCACTCGACTATGCATTTAAATATTTAAGAATATTAGAAGCAATTGAACTGTGTGGAACTCAAGAACAAATTGACACAGCTAATTGTTATAATTCAATCGGTTGGTTATACTATTTGGATAATGAATATAAATTAGCTTTAGATTATTGTCAAGAAGCAATTGATTTATATCAACTATTGACTCTTGAAATTGTAGATCAACAACAAGAGTATGCCAATGCTTGGAGCTCTTTAGCTGTTATTTATTATCAGTTAGATCAAATTTCAGAATGTGTAAATTGTTGTCAAAAGTCAATGGAAATATTTTATAAAACATTGACAACTCCCCATGGTGCTGTAGGTTTTAATTATGAACTGTATGCTAATCTACATCTTAAAAATGGACAACATTGGGTAAAGAATTCTATAAAAAAGCATTGGACATAATTAAGACTCATGCACCATATGAACTACAAGCGATTAGCAGAATTGAAAATAAGTTAATTAAAATGTTTGTTGAACAGTCTTAGGTAATAAGATTGGTCATCAATAATCAAAAATTCATTGACATAATAGTATTTTCACTATTTACGTTTCTTTTAGAAAATAGAGATTTAGCTATATTTTGTAAAAAAGCGCGTGCGACCAGATAACGTTAAAATCCGCCTTTCCGAATGGTTTTTACAAATATTTTTGTTCCTCGTCACTTAAAAGAATTATTTACTATTCAAGAATCAAACAGCTACTTTGGAAAATTACCAGGACCAAAACATAATATAACAAGCTGAAATGCCTCGAAGAACGAGAGAGGTGTTTCTTGCATGGATAACCTTTAGTGTATAAAGTAATTATTCTTCGTTGGTAACAACTGCTTATTTCTGTCTTCCCCGTTTCATTTCTTAAACTTTTCAATGCAACATATCGGTTGTCGGTGCTAATTTTGGATTTAATATATTTATTTATTTATTTATTTATGATCCAGTAGGTCGCATGGCAACAAATATAAATAGTAGCACCTAGTTTTCGACCACTATTTTAAAAATAAGGCTGGGAAAACTCAAGCTTGAATATTTACTAACCTAAATGAGAATAAAATTCTATGAAAATTTCGTGAAGATTGGGTGTTTTCAACCGAAAATAGATTTTTGACACAGGAAAGAATACAACAAATACTTTTATCCAACAAATAACTAGAAAATGATAGAACAAAGGAGTAACTATTTACTTGTGTGTAATGTAACAAAAATCAACAGCAACTTGTGAGCACAACAACTAAAGGAAAATAGAAGTGGTAATGATCGTATGGTAATAGTAAAAGCGCTTTGGCAGACATAATACTTAGAAAGTTCTAAACTTTCTAGTTTATCAACAAGAAGGCATCTCGATTTATCTATAACTTTGCAAAGAAAGGTCATGTAGAGCTGGGAGAGGAAAAAGCGAGGTAACAGTTGGATATGTTTCCTCGCTAGCGCGAAATGCGAACAACCCAATCTCTAACATATAAACGAAAAGAACTTACAAACCTACATACCAGAACATCTTAATAATACTAATGAGTGAGCAAGTCCTAAACATTATTTGACGGGTTGATACTTTAATTCCATATTTTTATTAAAACATATTTAACAAAACCGTGACACGACATTACCGCGAACGACATTACCGCGAATACAAAAAAACGACATTACAGTGAACGATGTTACCGCGAAGACTCGTTTATTGGAAAAGAAGAATAAATGAGCCTGGTTTTGTACTTTGTATATCATGTGGAGGGAGGTGGGAAGTGGAGAGAGGGCATTGTGAGAGTGAGTTCGAAAAGTATTTTCACATAAAACATATTATCGTGATGGGAAACTAGATATCTGTGGCTGTATCAGATAATGACTAGTCATCACATAACGTCAGTTAAGTTTGAAAACATGATGTACAAAATACAAAACCGAAAAAATTTATTCGGCTTTTCCAACAAACAAGTCTTCGCGGTAATGTCGTTCTCTGTATTCGCGGTAATGTCGTTTTTTGTGTTCGCGGTAATGTCGTTCGCGGTAATGTCGTTCGCGGTAACGTCGTTCGCGGTAATGTCGTTCGCGGTAACGTCGCTGTATCAACAAAACAACGTTCGACCTTCGATGTTTCGACTTTTATTGAGGTCTTCTGCAGTGTACGTAATAAAATGTGTATAAAAAGGCCTTAACTAACTGGTCCCAGCATTGATAATTAGGTCCACAATATCAGCAATAAAGTGAGTAAATCACACAGGACTACCAAAAATCTCGTGGGAGTCTTTCTTTTTGGAGCGAAATCGAAAAACATCCAAGAGTAAAATAACTAATTTCTGACTATTTTCAGTGGAAAGTATCAAATACATAACACAAACAGAATCGAACCAAAAGAATAGAAAAAAATCGAAAATCGAAATAGAATAGAACCACGATGTGCGTATTCGTCCGAAACTTGAAGATACAAAATTAAAAACACACTTAAAATATTTATAAACACAAGGTTGCTGTTTTTTATCAAATATATAACGCTTTATCTAGATAAATATATAATATAAAGAAACGTTGTGTTTATAAATATTCTAAGTATTTTTTTATTTTTGTATCTTCAAATTTCGTATGAATAACTACATCTTGGTTCTATTTTATTCTTGGAGAGACAGAGACCAGATCGTGTAAAAGAAAAATAGACGATTAATAATAAAGAAAAGGTCAGAAGCAGTCATACTAAAATTTTAAAGCTGCAGTGGACAGCGAAATATGTAACAGAATATTAACTATTTTTTATATACATTTTATTACGTACACTGCAGAAGACCGCAATAAAAGAGGTCGAAATGTTTTTTGTTAAATATTTTTAAATATGTTTTAATAAAAATACGGAATTAAAGTATCAACCTGTCAAATAATCTATCTATTTCGTATCGGCCAATTGTGAATTTCAACAAATCGTAAGTATACTACGATGACTAGGATATTTAGGATATCCCAGCAAAAGAACTTGCAGACTTGCAATTCTAAATATCTTAAGTATCTTTAATATCCTACAAATATATATTTGGAATAGATATTTAGGATATATGGGATATTTAGGTCTGCAAGTTGTTTTGCTGGGATATCCTAAATATCCTAAATTTTTAAACACTAAAGAGGAGAGCCGAGATCTGCATGAAAGAGCTGTTAAGATCCTTGCGTTATATGTTGAGGTTTCATTAGTAGCCTCAGCAATTCAGGTCGAAAAAACTTTTTTCTGAAATTAGATTTAGTGCAGAATTATCCTGGCAAACGTTGATTGCTTCGGTTAATCCGAAATGGAGGTGACAGTAATAAGGGAAGAATGTGTTGAAGCACCCAGAGAGAAAACTATTGAACACACAGTAACACGCTCGAAAACTTTGTTAGCCATGGTTGAAGAATCTATATTTCCTTCTCTACTGTATAAAAAATATCAAAACATTATCAACTTTCAACGTTTCGGTTGGCTGTTACAAATAGTAGCTGTTGTCGTTAGATGTATTGCAACAATATAATGGTTTGGAAGGCTTCTTTCTTAATATATCCTTGATTATTTCTTGCATTGCTAGTGATGCATTATCGATTTTGTTTATTTTTATCGTTTTACTTCACCATCGTCAGTGTCACTCAATTACTAATCTGCTCGTATGTAATACATTTTTGGGATATATCTTAGAGTCCACGCTTTTCTGAGTCAAATCATTTTCATGATCAAAAATGACGCCCATCAAATTCAAATGGATCCCAAATTTTGTTCTTTTCGGGGTTACCTGATATTTGTCAGAGGAGGGGAAATCTATGGTGCATTCTGTTCACAAACTATTTACCCCTACATAAGCGTTGCATATCACCACAGGCGACATTTGCACAGTTGCAGTTTCTGCTTAACATTAATATGTCTCCAATGATTATTTTCCTGGTCAAGCCCACTACCAATTTATCTAACAGATCAATTCAAGCTTATCTTGATTGTTTATGTATGTCTTGTTCCACTGACAAATACTCCCATAACAACACTTCTCTTGATATCTTGTTGCGGAGCCTTTGTCATCATTATTGGAATACTTTATCATCTGGCTGCTCGAAATGTCCGTAGTTCGAGTGTATCACGTTTAACTCAATTTCGTGCTAGACGAGAAATGAAAATGATGAAACGAATCGTAACAGTGGTCATGTTTCTTATTCTATTAGCTATGTCCTACTTAGTACTCTTTATCTATTCAGCCATATTTAAAAAAAACACCGACTTTGCCCACCGAATCATCTTTGGATTCAATGTCATTTCAATTTTACTTGGTTGAATACTAAACATTTACATTACCGATGACGTAAAAAGGATTCTGTTCAATTACATCAAACCAAATCGAGTTCATCCAACAACAACAATAATAATACCTACTACGATAAAAAGATAATTCATTCTTTTCTGTCTTTGTTATTTATTGCATGTTGTTGCTGCTGGGATACATGCACTGAATGTTGGGTTTGAAATTTCTAAATATGGTAGAAGAATCTTCTTTTGATAGAAAAGTTTTTAAATAAAGTATGTTAAATAAAATTCGAAAGTGTGCGCAAATTTTCAGAGGCAGTCATTAATTCTTTTACTGATCGTCATTAAGCACGATCGATAAGCGGTAATTCACTCTCGAGATCGGTGAAAGCCTTTTTCTCTCAGCAGTGGCAAATGGGTTTATTAGTTACTGCACATTCTTAATTCTAACGTATGTAGAGAATCAGAAAATCTGTTAAGCTTTCGGATAAATCACCGTTACCGCGTCTCATTGATCGACTGACTAGTTCTTCCCAGAAAATTTAAAACTTGTTAGCAACAACACTGACAACGATAAGGACGACTAACAAAAGAATTCGTCATGATGAGCCCATCTTAATGTTAATGACAGTGGCAATTATCATGGGACTTTTTTTGGTCACTGTATTCCGTTGTGTTGACACATCTATTTAAATTAAAATTATTAGTAAAGGACAACAATAAATAAAATAATATTTAGGGTTATCATAGCCCATTATACAAACATCTAGGAGATGAATTATTTATTCTGCATGAAAATAATCATTGTTCTACAATAAAGTAAGGTGCCGATAATTCAAAACTTAAGCAAAAATTATTTTAATTATATTTACACATGGTTGGATAGAGCTCGTCCAGCTGAACAAGAATATGTATGTTTTAACCTTTCGGATCAAAATTTTAATGTGGAAAATTTAAAAAAACTGAAAATTTTAAAAACGGTTTATTTTTTGAAAGTGAACGTAAAACTCGAATACAATGCGTTTGGAAACCTTAGAAGCTTTTGTATTCTTGTTCTTCGTAAAAACTGAATCTGAAAAATAGTGGTTCGATACTGTTCAAGTATGGTGTGACCTAAACATTTTAGTTTTTCACCAATAACCAAAATCCCGTTCATATTGGCACAAAAAGCTTCAAGTCTCTCCAGACAGAAGGTGAAGCCAATATTTTTATATCATTCTACTCGCCATAATAGCACGAAAGAAAGTTACGCATTGGTTTTAGAAAATATTGTTCCGTTGTTCGGGGGAAAATAAATACTTTCGAAATAAGTAGCAAAAAACAAGAAGATTCGCTTGTATTTTGCAGTTTTCACAGTGAAACTTCCATTTTTTCTGCAAAACCAATGCCATATTTAGAGTCGGCATCAAAAATTGACTGGATTGATGTCTGTCTCAGAATTTTTGGATAACTTTCATTTTTATCGAACTTTTCAACCGAGTTTTTTGCGAAAAAGTAGAAATTGTCCAAGTAGTTAAGTTAGCAGCATGCGAGAATAAAGTCTTGATGAGTTTTGTGAGAAGCGTACAGTCTCATGAACAGACGAAAATAAATAAAATAAATTAGAGTTTATCTTTATGTAACAAAAGAAAACTCTATTAAGAAGTAATATTTTTAAATTTGTTTTTCTTAAAAAAGATTTTTCTGACGCTTCTCTGCTAAGTGGTGAAGATCGCAGTTCGTTAGTTCTTTTCTATTAAAAGTTATTCAGAAAATAGTATACAGAATTTTTTTTCCAAATACCGAGTAGACAAACCGATTTTCTAGTACAATTGTTTGTTTTCTTCGTATAGTGTAAACAGTAGCAAAAAAAAATCAACATCATGCATGCAAGAGTGTAAGGTAACCTTTTATATCCGAAAAATCTTGTATCTAGAGTTATAGTTACTTTTTCAAACGGCTCTAAGAACATTGTTAGAGTTTAAGGTATACTTCATAATTCTTCTATAAAACATCTTGTTGTCCGAGAACGATATTAATTTGATCCATTAATTTTTTTGCTTTTTTCTCAAAGTTGGAGTTATTGATATCACGAAAATCCATCCACAGAAGACCAGCTGTTATGAAGCCTACAAGTAAGATTAGAAGCGCTTAATCGGCACATTTATAGTTGAAGAATTATTTCGTAAGGTGAAAATTTTTAATAAGAATAATAGGACTAAAGTCACCTTTTTAAACATAAGTATAAAGTAACAACTTTATTTATTTGAGACGTTTCGTTCTATGCTATAGA
>CAJNOQ010006300.1:0-13836 GCA_905250885.1 Didymodactylos carnosus
TCTTAAACTTTCGGAAGTACCCCGAGTCAAAAATAGAAAATCTTCTGGGTTATCGAGTGGGCTGAATACGAAAAATCACTTTTCAACAACTCTAAACCAACTTTATTTTTTTTGTTCCGGTGATATGAAAGGTAGTACCCAACATGATTTAAGCCGACAGTTTGTCAGTTTCACGAAGTAAAATAAAATTAATTAGGGAATAATCATTTTTTTCTACTTTTTATGCCAACTAAAACAAAAAATATTCAGCATGAAGACCATCTCCTATAAAAAGAACATTCCCATGCAGATGATAAAAGTCGTGCGACGGGTGCGTACTCGAAAATAGGTCCTCTCCGAGGGCTCGAACCCTCGAAAAATGACACTTCAACCCTCGGTATAAGCTTTTGAGGGGTATCGATTTCGATTAGGTAGCGAGTCCACCAGAAAAATTTCGAGCCGTCGCACGGAGATTTTCGGGACTTCGGAGCCCTCGCCCCTCCGAGGGTGCGACGAGAGCTTGGAAGTCCCGAACATCTGCATTCGATCAAGACAATAAATAGAATGACTTGGTTATATCTTAAAATCCTTATAACTTCTGAACAAAGCCGTATGGAGAAAAAAGATGGTCATGTTCTTACTCAGCACAGCGAACACTACACACTAGGCTATATCCCGTTCAAAACTGAAATTAATAGTTGGTGTACTTCCCCCGTTAGGCAAGAAAACATGGCCAATCTGCAGAACGTGAACATTTGAAAGACGATGTACTATAACTGAGGGTGCGAAAAATGTGTATTCATTTACACTATTACATGTGACTTTTTCAAGATCTTTGAAAATTATTTACATAAAATATCGTTTTTATGATCGACTTTGGTGATTATTCTTTAACACTGATCGTATTGTAAGTTCCTATTTAACTATTTCTTTTGTAGTTTTGAAAGTACTTTTTCTTAATCATCGTATCTGAATATTTGTTTGCCATGACTATGTTTGTTAGAGCTAACATTTTGGACATTATATCAACTAGATTCTTAACAAATAAATCTTTTTCATCGGAACCAGCATTGTAGTTAGCAACCAAGTAGCGATGTCCACATTGTTCAGTTAATGCTTTCATTATTACGTTTTCTTTTTGTTTTTCAATATGTTCTTCAATATCAACATCTTCCGTATTAAATTTATCCAGACCAGTAAAAACCAGAATAAAACACTTAAATATTTTACTATCATACATCTCTGTTATTAAGTCTATAACCTTTTCTTCGTCATGTGAAAAAGCACGATATAAATCAATTACTAATACAAGTGCATATGAACTATCACCCGATACAGTTATTTGAATGGATCGACCAATATCTTCTTCATTATTTAAAAATTCTGGTGTATCAATAACAATTAAATTTTTATCTTGAAAATTTCTAAAACTAATTTTACATTGATTAGTAACACTGGCAGAGTGTGATGAAACACATATTGAATTGCTTTTCGCTCACTATCATATTGCCAACAGAGCTTTTTCCTAAAAAATTGAATTTGTCAAATGTGTTTGTAACAATTCCAGTTCTGGAAGTTGAGCATCAAAAGAACTATATCTGCTGTTCAGTACTTCAAATACAAACTGAATGCTCTACATACGAAAATAGTTCAGATATTAATCTTAAGCCTCCATCCTCGCACAATCAGACAGCTATCTCGGTAACCATAAATTGAATCTAGATGGAACTTTCGAAGACTGCTTCTGTTATAAGTTTGAAGGCGCTGTCTGTTAGTGTTCAGGAGATATTATGGAGAATTTACGCTTGCTGCAATACCAAAACTTTGAATCTTTCATAGATTAGCGACACATAGATAATTAATATATTATCTAGTTTGGAGTTTTGGGAGATGTCAGTTCAGCGACTACAACATAGAACTATGCAGACTTAGAGAAATTTCAAGCACAGGCCAACACTTTGAAAACTATTCCGAACTAGTTATTGAGAACCATGAGAAATATGAGAACTATTCACAACTATGAGAACTATTCGGCACTCTAAACGGAAACGATATCTGATGGCTCACTCTCACGCTATCCGCCCCAAAAATCTCAAACATCCCAAAACCCCCAAGGAATAAATTACTTTTCCGCTAGCAGCAACATCCAAATTTCTAAAGTTCAATTCTAAAAGCTTTGGCTTTAGCATTATTGAAAATCTATTGTGACGACCATCAGTTTACTAATTCAGTGAGAGTCCCAGATTGTACGAAAGATTCATGGAGCTTGATTAAGGCTGGAAGCTCACCTCTAACATAACAAGAAATTTCACACTTTTGGGCGATATTTACTGTTTTTTCCCCTATGTAGTTCTGAGAAGGACAAAAAAGTTATTTTCTCTGAAGGAGTTAATTGAAAGATGGATCTTTTTGCAGTATTTTAACGTCAAATTTAGGATTATAGGCTGTTCATTCAAGAACTTTCACTCTAACGATTTTTTGTTATTTCAAGACTAGAACTCGGTATTCGATAGATGGTGTCACCGGCCAACTGCTCATATAATAATATCAACCAATCATCAAATTTGATTTGGCGAAGAAATAAATAGAGAGACATGTGCAAAAAATGTAACATAACTTTTACTCGTTTTTCTATTTATTTATTTGACGTAAAGGCGGCCGAAAAAAAAGTGACGCCTACAGTAACTATTAACAACTACCACCACTGTGGGTGCAAAATTATTGTTTGAGATGTTGTTTATTAAAAAAAAAACGCGCAAAAAAACGCGTTAAATGTCGTTTAAACGCGTTTTTCTTTCTGTATTCGTTTGACAAGGCGTTTTTCGGAATTTCGCAACATGTTACTTTTGTATTAAATACGTACAAAAAACGCATTTTCAAATCGAGTTCGATTCTCGTAGGCACACATTGTTTTTTTACTTTTTGTATCTAGCAGCAGCGCTCTAAACTAACCTAAGTCTATAACCTTTTCTCGAGGGTTGAAGTGTCATTTTTTATAGATATAACCAAGTCATTCCATTTATTGTCTTGATCGAATACAGATGTTCGGGACTTCCAACCCCTCGTCGCACCCTCGGAGGGGCGACGGCTCCGAAGTCCTGAAAATCTCCGTGCGACGGCTCGAAATTTTTCTGGTGGATTCGCTACCTAATCGAAATCCAAGGGCTCGAAATCGATACCCCTCAAAAGCTTATATCGAGGGTTCGAGCCCTCGGAGAGGACCTATTTTCGAGTACGCACCCCTCGCACGACTTTTATCATCTGCATGGGAATGTTCTTTTGATAGGAGATGGACTTCAGGTATGTGCAGGGTTACCGCCGGACTACTAGCAGGCGACAAAATTTGACCGCAGCAGAAGACCACGCTTTAGAACTCGACTTGCCGGACAAAATAGAAGACCAGGTGGTCTTCTATTATGGGGATGGGTGAGGGTTTTAATCCATCTGTTTCCGAGATTATCAATAGCCGCGAGTACCAGTCATCGAACTTCAAGTAAATTCGACTCTATTCTCAACCACTGGGAATGTCAAAATCCCTCTTAAGACGATTTGAATGTATTGTAGGTGTAAGAAAAGAACGAGCGTCGGTATTGAATTGTATGTTGTAGTAACATAAACAATTTCTCAAATAAAAAGTTTTGTGTTTAACTACACATACAATACATTGAAAAGATGAACGCTATGTATTTACTTACTTTTGCCTTGCTCTATATGAATTGTGATTGTCGCATGGCAGAATAAAGTTATATCGACATTTTAATGATAAAAAGACAAATATAAATATTTTTCTGTCCTGTTAAGGATAGAAACAGAGTTAGTTCTACTTATCCATAATCTATAAATCAAATATTTTATAGAACGTAAAAAGGAATAACGGACATTATTTTTAAATAGTAAGAATCACTGCGAAAAAGAACTCAAGTGAACAAGCGTAAAGTTGTCAGGAGTTTAACAAGGAGATCCAAATTTTTGTAGTCGCATGAAATTCCATCATTGTTATCGTCATTAGGGCGATGATCACAGTTACAGTTCTTCAGTTAAAAACTGTAACTGTTCCATGCGTAATCCAAATACATTGAATATTAATGTTCTAATTCTGATCGTGAAGAACTCTTAAATATCTGCTGTATAATTTTTCAATTATCTCACTGTAACAAGAGAAGGGAGTAAAGTTACGTACTAGAAAAGATGATCACTACAAGACATATACAATTTCATTACTCAGTCGTGTATCATGTACATAATGCTACACAACCAGTGAGATGCCAACTGCGATTATTCTGTTTACGGTTTGTAACTTGGTTCGTTAAAGTTAAGTCATCACACGACATCTCAAAAAATAATGTTTCCTTTTTCCAAGCAGGAAGAGATTTGTAAAATTTTGCATTCGTATAATCTAATATTTCAACACCATTAGAATTCATTGGAGGATTGGCTAAAGTGTTCTGAACTTCTGGCAGTAATATTATATTACGAACACTGGAAAGAAAAGGAATTTGTATATAATCAGTTCCGTCCGCCTGAAAGAAAAGAAAGTGAATAAATAATACAAATGAAACATATGTATACATCAAACTCGAATAGAGCCTTCCCGATAAGAATAACCACACTTTCCATGGTAGTGGTATACCACTACCATGGAAATGGTGACGGTAAGATAATAGAATTTTTTGTTACCCCAGGACTCTAGTAAGTATATTTACCGCCGAGACTTGAAGGATTAAAAACAGTAAAATAAATGCTTTAATTTTGATTTTAGGATCCGGCTTCCATAAGCATTTTTGTACGTATGTCTCTATGTGTTATTGGTTTATTTCTGTTCTTCTTTTCCGTTGGAAATTAACCTTTTTGTTTTTGTAAGTGAAATAAAGTACACGAACTCAATAATAGTCTTAGATCCATGAAGAAATTTTTCAGCTGGAAGTTTTTAAATTCTTCAGTGTGACTTTCCCACTAAGAAGGGATGAGAAACATGATATCATTGAGTTCCCTAATCTAGACTTGCTCTTTGTATTTTAGGCCTTATTTAAATTATCGGATTCAACTCCGACCACCAAGTCCGATAGTCAACAGCGTCAAGACGCAACTGAGGGAGGCAAGAACGTTACGACCAGGGGGGAAAAAGTGTTCAAGCGTCTCATTCGCATCACATATACAGTACGGGTCAGCAGTGAGATTGCTAATGTGCAAATCATGCCTCAGTTGAGTTCGATCAACTCGACATCGACAAAAATGTATTTCATCTAAGCGATTATTTACAACAGGAAATCTTTTCTTGACCAATGCTTTAATTTTCTTTTTAAAAAGAATTCAACTTCATTATACTACGTGTACTAAACGGTAATTCTTGCCAATCAATACGAGCTTGGTAAAAAAATGATTCTCTAAATATGTTTATTCTGGGAGATGGGTGCCAGTGCTGATCATTTTGTTGACTACGAGTATTATAATTATGAGTAAGAACTGAAGTGTTTGTTGAAGAAGATATTAAGTCAAACAAATAATTAGGTGACTTAGTCACTAATATCGTACGATATGTAACAATTCTACTTCGATGAAAGCACTCCTTCATAGACTCCCAAGCTATATCCTTCAAGACCTTCTCACTACTACTACCTTTCATAGCTCCTGTTACTGCTAACGCTGCATGATACTGCAGCTTTTGAATTATCTCAATATTATAATCGGATGTGTTACCATATATGATGCTACCGTAATTAAAACAGGGCATGATGAAGGGCTTATAAACCACGTCAAGTGCCTGACGACATAGAATTCTACTGTAAAGTTTTAATAACCCAATTAATTTAATCACCTTTTGCAGTAGATAGTCAACATGTTTAGTCCAGTCCAGTTTAGGTGTTAATATTATCCATAGATGTTTATATGACTGAACATAACTGAACACTGTTGCTCCAATTCGAAGTGTAGGTAGCATTTGCGGAGATTTTTTTAATGTGAATAACATTGATACGCATTTATCTGCGTTCAAGGGTAGTTTCCAGCTAATAGACCATTTATTCATTTTGTCAAGATCCCCATTTAAGTGATTAGCCATTTGAGGCAGATTATTGCCTGCTATATGCAGTGATTCACCATCAGCAAATAATTTGGTGACACTTATTAGGCCATCACATAAGTCATCAATGTACACTAGAAAAAGTAAGGGACCTAAGACAGATCCTTGAGGGACCCCTCTATCAATGCGACGTACTGACGAATAATGGCCATCTACCATAGTGACAATTTCTCTTTCATTCAGGTAGCTTTCAAACCACTTAATTAAGGGCTGCCGTAGATTAATGAATACCAATCTATATTTGAGAGTTCCGAACGATAATTATCCCAATCAGTTGCCTTATAATTATATATGACTCGCTGAGTTTCTAGAACAGATCTAAACGATAAAATCTGTGGTTTATTAAACCGCTTAAAGGAAAGCCCGCGGCTTATCCAGTTTAAATGCAGCGCGGGAGTCAGACCGTTTATTAGGTTTTTATAGACCGCTTGAAACTGGTGTATGAAGAACCGCGATTTCAGCCGGTGTGTAAAAACCTAATAAATGGTTTGACTCCTGCGATGTATTCAAATCGGTGACAAACTGCGGTTGTATCCAAAAAATTTCTCCGCGGGCAGTTACTGGACCAATCGTCATATTTGGTCTTATATGCTTTCAACGTAGTACGAAATATCATCGAAAGACCACGTCGTCAACAGAATCAATGGGATAAATAACATTAGATTAGCTGTAATCTAGTAATTTTATGGACTATATTAATAATTTTTTGTTGTGATGTTACTAATTTAATCTAAAAATAAACTTTTCGTCTTCATCCGTAAACACAAGCATATACAGATCTATAAAAATTAACTACTTATTTTGAGCTTAGAGTCTAGCTGAATCTGCAACAAATTACATCATGTTCCCGAAGAGAAAGCCGGGTAAAACATGGTGAAATTAGCCTTTGACTGCCTCGAGAATAGTTCTTCGAAGCGAAAGCTGCATTTTTTTGAAAGCACTTTCTTCTAGTAGGTAACGGATATTCTGTTTTATGTTATGCTTCATTTAAAAACAGGAGAACAGCAACACAGACATCTTCAATCACACACATGTGTGCCGTATAACTTGGACATACTTAAGTTTACGTTACGTATAACAAAAGTTACAGATCACCAGAAAATTATTACTACGACCATGAAAAATCGATGCTCTTTCTTTCTTGAAAAAGTAACGTCGAAAGGACCAGCTCACAATTAAAGCCTATTGCTCTCTTCATTTGATATTTTATTCGATGAATATATTGCTCTTCCATTTGATATGCAAAGCATCCATGCGTAAAGTTTTTAATTCCATAGAAGAATGATCTAGTCTATAACATGTGCTAAGACTCCCGTCTCGACTCTCATCATTTCATTTTCCTGAACCGCGTAGAAGTCCGAGCTACCGCTTTAGCATTTTTCCTATCACTCTTTTTAATTCTGACGGGGTTATTTAAAAATTAAGTGAAAAATATTTTGTTAATATTTTTAGTTGCACTTAGCCAAATAACCAAGCATCAAGCATTTATAATAGTTTTAGTAAAGGGATGAAGGTTACAATCATTGACTAAAGAAAGACTCGAAGTGCAATGCACATTTATCTGGAGTTTAAGTGTGTGGGTGGCTATATTCGTTATAAGGCAAACGTTTGGTAAACTTGCTGGTAAGTTATAGATTCATGTTACTTGATCGATAACTCTTTGAAAACTTGTTTACGGATTCAAAGCTTTAACATAATTAACGTGTCGTGCTCTATAATTTAACTGTATTACGAATTGTTGAATTGACAGTTTGTAATATGTCTCTAATCTGACGAGCGATTTCTCTTATTGCATAAGAAAAAGATCTAACTATCACTACGGACTTCGGTCTCATGAACAACATTAAAAGCTATTGATATAAAACTGCTCTTCACAAAAAGCCAATTTGACAGTTGACATTTATTCGTTTCTATTTACCATATGATGAAGATATTCTCTTTTCTAGATCAATTACTGTACTTCAAATCGGGATTGCAAAGATAAGTCTTTGAGCGGTATTAAAAGCGGTAGAGAAAAACAAATGACATTGATTAGTTTTCGAATATCTTGAGTTAGTTAGAAATTAGAAAATTCTACTTTTCACAATTGTATAAAAACGCAACTTTAGTCTATTTATTTATTTATTTATCTTTCTTCCATCTTTATTCTATTTTTGATGTTAAAACTTTCGATTGTTCAAGTGTTATTCGCGCCTGCTGGAAAATACTAGACCCTCCATTCCTCACACTTCAGACACTTTAGACATTTCAAAATATTCTTTATAGTTCTACAACTTCTACCATAAATTTTTCAGCTGAAACGAAATTTACAATAGCGAGCACAAGATCGTGCAGTACCTTATGATGTGAGGATTTTACACTCGTGCTGTGAAAACTATAACTACTATAGCTTCTCAGCTAATAACGATTTGCATATAATAACAATTTATCTTCAGCATATACTTTTGGACATGGTTCAAAGTAGCTGGATCTACAAGCGGAACAAACTTGTGTAGAAATAGATTTTCCTTCCATTAGATACCTCAAAATAGAAGTAGACGAACTGGAAGTCATTTAAAACATATCTATCTTTATCACAGATGTATGTCGATCAAGTGAATTTATCAGCGATATATTATGCACTTAAAGCAACCACCAAGTGTGATTCCCTCGTATATTTATTGTAAGCACTCATGAACTGTCTACAAGATATGGATGTGTACATAATACACAAAAAGAAGAAAATAGTACGAAATACTAATTTATCAATTAAGTTTTCAATTACAACATTTGACAGTTATTCATTATTTCGTGGAAAATAGTAAAAGTTTGTATCATGAATTAAATATTAAACTTGTGTCCAGTTTTTCTTCAGGGCTATGATATTCTAATGGGTGAATACCCACATCCGTCATACAGTTCAATAATGCCATTAGCTGAGTTTGAGCTTTAATCAGGTGGTGTTCAGCTTGATGAATGTCCCGAGATATGTAAAATTCTTTCATCTTTGTTACGCAACAAATTATCGGCAATAATTACATCTTCTTGCATGTTGGTTCAGGTTAAGCCCGGATGATGTGCAATTTACGTGAGACATAGAGCAAAGAATCCTCTACAAATGAACTGATTTTTAATTAGTTTACTTAAAATTCCCCGTTAACACGAAGTTGTTTAAGTTCATTCCAGCTGTTTTCGCTTGTTGATCATAATTACTCAACGGTATACGTTGACTGATAATATTTACTCCATTTGGGGTAATTATGATCAATCGATACCTGCTTGCTGGAAATTGATTAGTTCTAATTAACGTTAATGAACTTTGAGATAGTTTTTACATCGATAAAAAATAAAATAAATAAAATAAAAATAATAAAAATAAAAAATATCCATTTTTTTGCGGTGAAAAATACATGCAGTACCTGTAATACTGAGAATTAAAGTTTACTTAGTACTGTCACTTCTAAGACGGCTAATGTACAAGGTAGATAACTCATTCCGTTCATCTGTACGTTAATTGGATTCATAATTCTGACATATTCTATTAGTATATTTGATGCGCTTTTAAACAAAAGATGTTCTGGTAATTATATAAAAATTAGAGTTAGTGTATACATTCCTTTTCAGTAAATCGTTTATTTTTAAACAATAATAACAGATGAAGTTGAAAAAAGTGTGCAAGACTCATAACAGGTGCAAAGATCTGTTAATCTGAACTATGAAGATTCTGCAGATGGACATCGATAGTGTCTCGCATAGGGCGTATAAGATGTTCTGACATTATTTATATGATTTCCAACAATATTTCGTGGATGAATAAAATCTTTCTCAGTGTTCAATTGGTTATCAATGACAAGTGCAATACCTTCATTTTGATCTAGCCATTGATGAAACATGTAAACATGATCAGGATGACCAATATACCCTTCTCGATCTTGAGTAATAACAACATCACCTGGCCGCAACTGATCAGCAGCGTCAACATATACTGTCCATTTCAGAACATTTTTCAAATAGGATTCGAAACCTTCAGTATTAATTGATATTCCTTTCCCATTTATAGTACCTTCTTGTGGAATTTCTATTTCAACATGACGCATAGCTGTAGTAAGAAATGCGACACAACCCAGCCGTGTGGCACCAAACCACGACATTACATCATCGTAGACAGAACGATAGTTTCCATATACGGAATAGTAAGAATTGAGACTTTTAGTTGGATCTATTTTCATCTTTCTAAACGCGTCCTGAAATAGAGACGACCGATCCAAGCAATCTACAATTAACAAACACTTTATATATTTACTAAGAGAGCACATGTTAAGATGATATCGCAAAGTAGCAAATAGCCTGCGTACCTGGGTAGAATGATGAAAATTTTGTTTTTTCTATTCTCTTTTCAATCCTCTTATATATTGTACATAATGTATTGCTGGAAGAAAGAAAATTTGCTGACTCATTTGATAAATATTATGTGTTTGCTACATGAAAATGAGCGTGGGTTAACGCTGCAAACAACGCAGGCGTTCTCTTTCATTCATCTTTTGTTACACAAAAACAACATGACATATAATCTGATATTTGTGATTTCTTTTCTGTTAAGACATAAAAGGGCATAACCCTGACAAATTGTAAAAACGGCATTGAATTGTTTCCAGTATGACTCAAAACTTGTGTAGATGCAATCGCAGGTAAAATGCTGCAGTTCTAGATACTTATGAGATTGTACCAATCATCTTTTGGCATTACTTATTGTTTTCTTCTATGTGATCTTTCCATGTTATTATAAGCTTTATTTACTGCAGGGGCAGAGAAAAAGTATTCCATTAAAATAATATAAGAACAGTACAAAAAGAAAGGGAAAAAAACTATGACATCATTTTACCTATCCATTAAAATAAAAAGTTGACAGTGTACAACAGCGTTAGAGATAAACGCACGCACACACATTAGGTCTGATTCAACAACAGGCACAGAAACACGACAAACAAATGAATAAATATCTGTAACGAGAAGAAGAATAAAAATACAATAGGGCAGATTGAAATAGTGCTTTCGTTTCTTTCCCATCTTTCGATCGTAGATGCGAAAGAAATGAAAGCACTATTTCAATCTGCTCTATTAAAAAAGAAATTGAAAGAAAACGGTAGATATGTGTAGAGGAAAAGGAGACGCGGACGAACATTCTTCAGTTTTAAAAACGTGCAGAATTTTCGATGTAGTTGGTAACTAGAAAATGTAATTTTAGAAATTTTAGATCCAGATCCAGATTTTCGACTTGCTCCAAAGAGTAGATTTACAAATGTAAAGGAGAAGGTTTAAGGCTAGAGATAACTAGTTAAAAAGAAGTATATTTCGTTGATGCTGGCTGGTAGCGTGGACATTCCAATAGAAAATGCTTAAGTGACTCCTCTTTTCCACAAGCATAGAATGGAACAGTAGCCAAATCTTTTTGAAAGAGAGCGCAGTTTACTGCAGAGAAATTATTTCTCGTTTGATTGAGAATACAATTTTACTTAATCTGAGTTTTTTTTGCAGACGAGTTGAAGAAAAATCTTTCCAAGTTACTTATAAGCATAAGGACATGACTAATAAAAAAATATCTCTGCTCAGATCTTTTTCGTTGCCGAGATAGGAGACACTATTTGTAAAGTAACCATAAGTAACTATTTTTTCTACCGGCTACTTATAATCATACCTTTATGAATAAAATAAGCATAAGTGCTCGAGTACAGTATAGGGACATGTTGCCAGGTGCGAGCTTAGCTTGCATTGGTAGAAATCATGAAAAAATCGGAAGTCTGACATGGTCAGAAATAGGAAAAGTCCAAAATTTGCGCACTCTCCACCCGTGGAAGACGTTTTTTTTTATAAAATTACACGTGTCAGAGGAATTAAGTATAAAGTTACAGCTGCCTGACTGATCAATCTTGCTTTCGGAGCAATAAATAAGAATCAGTTTTTAGGAAGCAGTGTCTCCCATCTCGGTAACGGCAGAGATGGGCGAGTCACCACTTTTTCGAGTCCGAGTCAGCAGGCTTCGAGTCCAGGTTCGAGTCTGAGTCGCATAAAAAATTGACTCAAGTCACCTCGAGTCATTTTCTAGTGTAATCTTCCTACGTTACGTTACCGTAACGGAAAGAACCTGAGCAGAGACTTTTTTGTATTAGGGTACTTCCACTCAGATCCGGCCACTTTATACAAAACTCGCAGCCACGAAGATTTCGATATTGGCATCATGTAGGCCATAAAACGTTAGCCGTAGAACATTAAGCTCGTTTTTCCAAAAACTATGTGGAACATGGTTTTCAAGAGGCAGAGGTGCAACCGGTTGATAACATAAAATAAAGTCCAGAGTATACCAACCTGCAAAGTATTTTCAGAAAAATCGAACTAACGACTTTCGATCTAAAATTTTATCCGGCACTTGGGAAGGTGGCCTTGTCAATAGTTATATTTCTGCTGAACGATGTTTCAAACGATAAACTCGAACTTCGAACTGCAAAAAAAGTATGTTTTTGATCGATTGATGAAGAAATAACCTGTTGAAACAGAGAGGCTAGTTGTCTTTGAAGAAGTGAGGTGAGGGGACACCTCTCCATAATATATCAATGTTCCGAATTGTAAGCCTCTTAAAGTTTTATTTATCCAAATTGGGCGTAAAAGTGATCACTTATAACAGACTAATATATTTCGGAAAAATTTTGTCTGAATTTTGCATGATAACATAATCCAGTTATACTTATCTTATACCTCGCTTATTTTCTTCGAAACTAACAAATTACACAGTGTACATATTCCGTATATAATATTTTGTAATTTGTATATTTTACATCTGTATACATTTTTATCTATTTGAGTATAAATAATTCTCACAGAAAAATAGGCATGTTTTTTTATTCTCTTCGATCATACAACTCTCAATTCGGATTCTTTTTCGTGTATGATCACACAAAACGTTTTTTCTTTAACGAAAAAAGTAAGGAAAAGACTCAGCCATTGAATGTGTTCTAGCTCTAAGTTAATTCTGTATTCTCCTCACTTCGCTAATTAAAACTGAAATAATCAGAGAAGACTCCTTTTCACTTCTTACACTAATTTGAAGTACACAAATTGTAATATATTTGCCATATTCGCCAGAAAAAGGTTCCTTTAGTTTCTAAGAGATAGCTGCTAATATCAAAGATAAAAGTTAGTAAAATGGATCCGTATCAATTTAATTGTAGTGATTTTACTGGAAAATCTAGATCTTGGACTTCTCTGACTATGATGTCCGAAAAGTGATGAAGAAAGTTATGTTTGTCATTCCAAATTCGTGCAATTTCTGAAATTTAAGTAAAATCTACATTTTACAAGCTTTAGTCTGTGATATTGTGATGTCTATATCTTGAAAACTAACCGAGACTTTTTCTAAGAAGTAGTATGGTACAGGGTACAAGTTGTGTACTACAAACTGGCCGAAAAATTGGAGAAGGGTACCTTCGAATTTGTTAACTATTACTATTTAATCTGGAAGTTGCTAGAATAAACACTAATTTCATAGCGAAGGGAATTTTTCTTTTTGATTAAACGATAAAATTTGTTCTTTTCTTCATTTCTTGCTTTAAATCTCTCTCTATAGTGTGCATAGAAAGAAGAAAAACATCAAGTCAAGTATAGTACAGAAAAGAATATATATGTTACAGGCGTAACTCAAATTCAGGCCAATTTTAAATTCGCCTAGGCATAAATCAAATCAAGATGCGTGCACATGCTGATTTGAATTATGCCTAGTCCAATTTAAAATCAGCCTAGGCATAATT
>CAJNOQ010006301.1:0-13835 GCA_905250885.1 Didymodactylos carnosus
AAAGTGTAAGACAGACGAAGCAGTGTTCTCATGGCGTTTCCTTGCCTTTATGGAAAGTTCTGCCTCTGAATGAGAGAAAGTGATAGAACTCTGAAACTTGCAGGATATGAAGACAACCTTTATCCTCGCCACCAAAAAAACTTTCAATCCTCTACGACTTTCCTGGACAGAGTTGTGATTTTTTTAATTTTGTCTGTTTTCCGCTGACGTGAGAAAATGCGTAAAATGCCCATAACTCTCCAAGGGAAAAGTCTCCGCCCGAACCCTCTTAGGCTTTTTACCTACTCCACATGCCCTATCGATCCACGCAAGAACGAACGAAATCGGAGCGCTTCATCTCCATAGGTTTCCTCGTAAGCATCATTGTGAATCGGTTATTATTTAATCGAAAAACTTGTTCATCACTACTGTCGCTCCTTTCGTCTTGTTAATATACACACCAATTTAGGGCAATATTTAGCTAAATCCTGATAACAAAGTTTTACATAGCATTTCATATTGCTTGACTATCTTGTTTATTATTTACAATAAAAAAATATAATTACAATAACATTAAAATCACGCCAAAAATTCTGTTCATATTCTTACTTTTTCTTTCTATCCATCAATGCCAATATTCTTACAAACAAATTAATTGAATCTAAATAAATCCCAAGACTTTCATTGATCGGACTCAATTCTTTTCTCATTCCCATTTGAGCTTCTTCAGCATGTTTAATAATGTTTTGTGTATCCCAGAGAACTAGACCGCTAAACACTACTAAACCACCATACAATGAAATATTTTGTGCAATGGATGCAAATCTCATGGGTAATGCTACTGCACCAATTGATGATAAACAAACAACAACCAAGCCTGCCATCAACGGGGCACCAATCCACAAATATTGTTCACGTCTGGCTGTCATACCGACGGCAGTGATTGAGCCAACAATACCGGCTGTATACAAAGCAGCACGACTAACTAATGCTGGAGCACTAGAATGAGATGAAAAGAAAGATTAAATTGAAACAATGATTCACAACCCTCTTGTTCTCACCTGAAAA
This sequence comes from Didymodactylos carnosus, assembly GCA_905250885.1. Classification (NCBI taxonomy): domain Eukaryota; kingdom Metazoa; phylum Rotifera; class Eurotatoria; order Philodinida; family Philodinidae; genus Didymodactylos; species Didymodactylos carnosus. Next base: position 1,048 of record CAJNOQ010006301.1, read on the forward strand.
ACACTGGTGACAACGACAATGCCAAAGCTCCATTAAAAACAGTCCATGCAGAATATTTCAATACTGGATGTTGTCGATCATCAATGGCTTGTGTAGCAAACAATGCGCCCAGTGTTCCAACAAAACTAACTCCCAAATAAGTCCATTTATTCATCGTCATAATTCTGGTTGCCCAACCTGTACGGTGTAAGTAATAGGCAAATGTACCAGTCATTGCTAGTCCACCAGCAAAATGTAAGTAAGTTGAACGAAGATGGCGTTTAACTGCTTCAGAAAATGGACGATTTGCTGCAACAGCCTAGAAGTGTAATAAAATAAGAACATTAGAGAATGTTGGATGTTCTATTTCAGGTCTTCCTACCTCATCAAATGTTTGTGTTCGACTTCCAACGGCTGTTGCTCCACCTGGTACATTGATAGCTGCATGTGGACTGTTTAAAACTTTATTTAATAGATAACCAACACCACCGATGGCTACCACAGCCAAACCACCTCTGATCAATGCTTGTTGTTGACGATTTGATGCACGCTGACTGATAGAAATGGATTCATAACGTTTTGGGATTGATGGAAGACGTAATGATTTCAGTGGTGTTGTTGTTGTTCGAATGAGTGTTCCTCGAGCTGTAATAGCACCAACACAATTTAATTTTGTTAATAGACATAACATTTTTAATTGTATAATAAGAAAACGCTGAAAATAAAAAAAAAGAGCACAAGTTTAGCATGGCGCATGTTTACACAAAGTCGATATAGAAAACGTGCTTCACACTCGCAAATTTTCAGCAATAGTTTGACTTCGAGAGAACCGAAGTGTACCGTTCAATCAAACCAGACACGGATGCTCGAAGAAGTACGACTTACAAGTCTATCACCACCCGTACTTAAGACGATACGTTCTGCAAGGTCAGGGCTTTGCTTTTAAAGTGAAAAAGAACAGGCTCTTATAATCAAGGGATGTTCTCGAAATTTTTCTTTCTGAATTTTCGCAGTGAATCATCACATTTCTGATCCAATGCAAATGAGTATTCGTTATTGGGCAAAGCCGATTAGCCAATAAAAAAGAAGATTTAAAACTCTTTGCTAAGTATCTATCTGATCTAATACACTCCGATATGATAAAAGTCTTTGAATCGTAAATATATCAAATTAATAAATACGATTAATTTTTTGGATAGCTAACAGGCTTTTTTCGGAAATGCTATGATTCTTAGTGAAAACCGGAATAGATAAAAACTGCTCCCTTTTACAATGTTCCAAGATAAAAAAAGGGAATACATGCATTGTTCAAACTGTGCTTTGTGTTATCAAATTGTCTGAATGAAATATCGAGGAGCTCTGTTCAAAATATTTTAGTGTGGTGTCGCACAAGTTCTGTCACGTTGCCACTAACGCTATTGACATAGAATGTTGAAGAAACAGTCATCTTAGTATACCAAAAAGATTGTGTCAACTATGCTACATCTACTACACTGACCATTCATTTCAATATCACAGTTAGATTATACCCAATAGTTCATTTGAGGAGTCACGTTACTGGGCGACGCGTATTCATATGACTACGCATTTAGGGTTAGCTTTCTATTAATAAAATCAGCGTATATCATCAACAAGTTTAGATGGTTGGATATTGAGAACAGCTGAAGAAAATAAGAAAATTTCTATCGGCTCATGTTTTTCTTTACAAACGCTTTTGTCTTAAATAGTACACGAAAAGATTAGTTGTATCGAAAATGTGTCATAAATAACGGAGTAGAGAAGTTTAAACTTGTGAGACATCGCACTAAAATATATCAACAAACACAGCTCCGTTATATTCAATTTAAACAATTTGATACAGTAATAGATATAAAAACATCATACACACAATTTCAGATAAATTCGTCTGGCGATCACAAATGCTGCTTTTTATTTCTAATTCATATATGCGTTTTGTCGATCATATCACCGACAGAAAACTAAAGTTCATGCAGATTCGAGGAAAGTGCTTTTCCGTATTCTATTCAGCACATTCGATAAGCCAGATGATTTTTTCTTTGTGACTAGACGTATCGCCGAAAGTTCAAGAAATATTTTAAAAATAATATTATTTTCCCGTGCAAACTTTTTTCCGCCCTTTTGTTCAAAAACGTTTTCTAAACTTTTGAAGAATATCTCTCGCCAAAACCAGATGAGTGTGCTGAATACGAAAAAGCTCGCTTCTCCAACTCTGCATGAACTTTATTTTTTTTCTTCATGTTGATATGCTGTGGAATTTGTAAGAACAGTGGAATCAGAAACACTCGTATGCTCATCATATCTCCCAAAGTCTCTCTAAAACTTTCACCTTCTTTTTCTAATAAGTTTGTATGAAATTTTCTTCTGGAACCGAATTTCCGACAAGCTAAGAATAATCGACAAAGTACTTGTCTGCAAAAAAAATTACAGATCTCTTTGATTCAAGGTCAAAACGTGGCTGGTACGCAGCAGTGTATGAGATAACGTTTGTTTGTTCTCCTTCGAATACACAAGACTATAATATACAACGGTCTGTCTAAAAAAATGAAGGAAGAAAGAGGGACGATATGATAAGCACACTCACTCTCTTCTTATGCTTGATTTATTTTGCAAAGAAAAACTGTATGCATTGCATCAGTCGTGTCCATTTCTTTTATTCATCCATAGTATATTTCAGAAAGTAATAGCAAATTATTTGTGTCGTGTTTTGTATTTTCGATAGAGAAGAAAGAACGTCATCTATCCCACCTGTATATATCAATATAAAAAGAAACCGGATTTAAAACACAGTATCAAACAGCTCGCTGTTCATGATCTTAATTGTAAATTAAAATAAACAAATGTTGTTAAAGAAAACAATCCCGAGCGTTGCGTCCCCGCCAGATTTTTCAGTTACATTATCTTGAACTATTATCCATCCCACAATATAATGCAGGTTGCCATTTTTTGAATAACTGAGATGAAATAATGATAGAGACCTGTGGTTTTCACTTTTAAAAACTAGACACACTTATCTTCACAAGCAAAATCGGTTTTCGGAAAAATTTCCGAAGATCGTTTTCTCGTTGTTTTTTTTATTTGACAATAGTAAAAAACATTGCTGTACTTCGGAAGTTATTCTAGAAAACCCTTTCAAAAGTCAAACTATTTTCTGTTGGCTTTTATAGCCTTTATTGAGCTGCATCATATAGAGCTGGTAAAATAGAGTACATCTTGATATTTTGACATAATTTGGATGGATCTTGGCTGGGTTATGAATCTTTTAATTTTACTCAAATATAGGCAAAAATGGGCTATTTCATCTAATATAGGTTTTTACTAGATTTTTGCAAGTGTTTTAAAAAACAAATACTCTCACGAGATTCAGCGTGGTCAATTACGTATGTTTTCATTTATTTTCGGAATTGCACACCTAAAGAAATATTGATTCTGGAACTCTCAGGAAAACCAATGCCACGCCTGAACTGGAAAAAATTAAGAGTTTGTTTAGTTCTCATTTTGCAGAGAACACTTTGGACTATCGGATAGTGAAAACCGCAGATCTCTATCTATCTTCTGTTGAAAGTTACTCAAAATGTAACCGCCTGCCTTGTATTTTGGGACGGATAGTAGTTGATCAAAGAGGAGAAGACGGATCATAACGGGTGAGTCGAAATTTTCCGGACAAAATATTTATTCAAGTAATACCGTAGACATTTTGCTAGGAGCTTATTTCTATGTAAAACGGTTTTGATGAAAAAGTCGATTTTTCAAAAATGAGGGTGTAAGAAAAACGAAAATTGAGATGCCTTGCTAGTAGACAAAAGCTAACTCAAATAGTAAATTTTGTAGGACAGATTTTGCTTGACAAGCTGATATATTAATAAACGTTCCAAATTTTAGTTTCGGATCCCAGTAGTGAAAATATGAAAATGCATGGAAAAAATTTCCCTCCAAACTAATTTTTTAGACCTGTCAAAGATTTCCTCACTACTCTGGAGCAAAATTAGACAAAAGATTTCTGAGCCCATATTCGGAAAGAGCATCAAATTCTGGTCCAAACCCATAGTTTTTGACCCGTCTGTAATACTTTCAAGCGGGTCAAAAATAAACAAATATTTTGTCCGTAAACTTTCGACTCATCCGTTATGTTTCAGTCCAGCAAAATAAATTAATACGAAATTATCATCTTAAACCTGTTTTTGACTAAAATATTGTAACTGATGTTGCATTGGTGTCAAAGTTAAATTATAGTGATTATAAAGCCGTAATTATTCAACTGATAATTGTAAAAAGTCATCATTTTTATAATATTATGGAACACCATGTTAACAAATAAATAAATAAAACAAATAAATAAAAATGTATTTTATCAAGCTATCATAGCTGGATAAGATACATTTTTATTTATTTGTCTACCAAGATAATCAGATGTACAATGTTCAACTGGTAAAAGTAAGTGTCGTATCAGAAAGGAACCCATACATCGTACTGGTTCTACGCCATTAGAATAGGAATAGATCGCTACCACCCCACAATGATATACAAAATGATATATTTCAGTTTGTTCACTATTACAGGCACGCTTTTTTGTCGAACTCCATATTCATCACCTAGCAAAAAGAATTGAATTAAACTTCCTCTTAGGGAGTCTTTCAATATATATTCCGATCAGTCGTTCTTCGCCCTTCCTCTATTCCGGTACTATTCTAATACTATTCCGTTCGTTCTATATAGCTATAATACAACGTAATGTAGAACTGTGTTATATATGATTGCCTTGTTTTGTAATTGTATAAACATATAAAGTGTACAAGCAATTTTGTCTTTACAAATGATGAGGCGAAAAATGGAGTTCTACGGAGGAAAAAGAGACACTTTTTCAATTTTTTGTCATACTTTTATTAGTTCTCACTCATTTTTCCCCAAGTGGGGGAAAATTTTACGCTTTCATAGGGCTCATCGCATTTTGGATCTGGTTGAAAATCGGCCAGAGATTTTTCGAAGGTTTTTACACCAACGTGTAGACAAATGTTCGCTCTACCATCACGTTTAACAGCAAGTTTTTCCTACCAGAAATGACTGAGAACTCAGTTCTCAGTCATTTCTGGTTACTTTTTGTTATACTTTTATTAGGCTAATAAAAGTATAACAAAAAGTTGCAATGGTGCTCCTTTTCCCCCCATAGTACTCTACTTCTTGTTCGTGATTGATCTGTAGTAATGTCATACATAAAACAGATTAAAGTAAACAAAAATTGGCTAAATGTAGAGAATACGAACTTTGTTCTTTCGAAAGATTGAAATATCAGTAGTATTTTCCCTTTCATAATATATGAGAATGCTTTACGCCAGAGCCCTGCAGGTTGCCAATATTTGGCAACCTATAACCTAACCTATAAAAAATTTCACAACCTAATCCTAACCTAACCTATGGATTCGACAACCTAATCCTAACCTAACCATTGAAAAAAAAAATAGAACAACCTATAACCTAACCTAGCCTATAACTTTTGCAACCTAATCTATAGCTTTTGCAACCTAATCCTAACCTAACCTATAGGTTAGGTTAGGTTAGGTTAGGTTAGGATCAACCTGCAGGGCTCTGCTTTACGCGAACAGTAAATTTTATTTGGAAAAAATTTCAGAAATCAGGCAGATCTGACCTACAAGAAAAAGCATCCGCATACAATTTTTGAAGCTGTTTGTAACGGTTAATTCGTAATTGGCAGTAATCTTGAATTTTCAATGATAATAAGTTTTACTACAAAAACATTTTTGGAGACAGATCAATACTAAATAATATTTGTCATACAAATATGTCACCTTTAAAAAATGACCTTATGAAGTAGTTTAGATTCCGAAAAAGGCTAGAAAGATAAAATTTAAGTGACATTCCTGTTGCATTCTAAAATACAGAAACATTGCTTTTCCATCTATCGCCACATTGTTTGTAAAGACAAAAAATGCTTTTACACTTTGCATGTTTTTTCTCAAAAACTACAGGCAGGTGAAACATATCTGATATATAATAGAGTTTTCAAGAAATCTTTCTGAATACACGAAATAATAGGTCGAATTGGAACTTCTGATTTGTGGACTTTCGGAAGACTATAAAATCTGTCTGGTTTTGAGCTAAATGGTTTAGTTCTTTGATATTTTTGCTCAAGTAGATAGCCTTCCTGCTTAATTTCCTAAGCAGTACTGTAAGAGAATTCTCAGGTGTGATGGTGGAATCTTACTGTACACAGCACTACCTGTCTCGCCACTTACAGACATCATATTTATTACAGTCAAATCATTTGAACATTGTCTTGTGTCTTGCTTTAGTATTTCATATATTGAACTGATGTCAATGATGAGATTGCTACTGTCTGATCAGGCCATTTTTTTCTTATTATAAAACTGACTTTTAAGGAAAATCGCGTTGCTTTATTTCAGTTCAATCTACGGGATGCAATTTTTGTATCTGTGCAAGACTTCAGTGTATGACTGATTTGGTCTGCTAAATGTGGTCAGAGGGATCGCAAAAATCTAAAAATATATGCATAATTGTAAGATTATATGCAAAACAAAGGTTATGTTGACATAATGATCATCTCATGGCATGTTCATCATTTAGCATGAAAAGAACGTGAAGAGCAATTCGATGATTTTATAGGGTGTTGAAGTCTTCATTCTATGATGATAAAGAAGGAGGTAGGTGTTTGAAGAAGATAATGCGTAGTATCATGTACGATTGAAGACAAGTTCGAACGAAGAAGAAACAGACGAAGATTCTTCGTCAGTGTCACATAAAATATGTAGTTGAAGTGAAATTCATTCAGTCGATCATGTACAATATCGTTTTCTCGTTCACTATTTCTAAAAACGGCAACACATACAAACAAAGTGGACTATACAGCCGTCTCGTATGTACATAGAGTTGCTTTTCCTCTTCGAGTATAAATAGATAGTAGTCATACATCAACTTCTTTACAATTTGCTACTCACCATCGTAAAATAACAAAATCTCTTCACTTTTTCCTCAGTATCGTGTCTAGTGGCTACAAGTAAGTTTTTGAGAAGATTCACATTTGATTCACTGTGACTCGGACTTTTTTATTCTTCAGTTCAAAAATGCCGGTCGTTGCTACATCAACATCTGATTCTCAGTCATTAGTCGTTCAATCGACGTTTGGTGATGATACATCAAGAGTGGCGAGAGATTCAACTGCTAAAATGAGTCATTTAATGTCGAGATTAAGTTCAATTCATGTTGATTGTTTTCTACGTGAGAAAAACGAGGAGATTAACGAACGAACACGTTTGGCTGTACAGAAAATTATCGATGATACACATCTTGAACACGAACGATTATTACAAAAATTTCTTGAACATCAAATACACACTGAAATTAATCATAAAACAAAATTAATATTAGAGAAATATTTAGGAGAAATCGAAAAGACAACAAAAATTCAAACATTATCTCCAATTGAAAACATTCATCAACAAGATAATATTGAAAATGGGTACAAATTGAAAATTGGAAATTCTTCAACAATGAAAAGTGAATCATTGCTCGATTTAGAGAAATATTTAAATGATTGTCAAGATACACTTTTAATATCGGCAGGAAAACGCATCGTTCGTATAAATGAAGAAGAAATGGAATTGAAAATGTAAGTTTTACTTATTTCTGTAATCCCATTTCAACATTTTTTTCTCCTAAAGATTGGCTTTGAAACAAGCTCAATTGGCAGCTAATGCAGAAATCAAGAAAATTATTGCTCAGGTGGGCCATGATGTTCAAGATGCTCATGATGCTCTCACTCGTCACTTATAATGGTCTATATCAGCTGAGTGTTGCAGATATTTGTTCACTCAAATTTTTTTGGTCATACCAAATGAAGTGAAAACCGATATCGTGGGAAGTGTGTACAAAAACAATGTACAAAGTCTTATTTTTCTACAATAATTTATTATGTAATCTATTTTTTTCGTCTGTAACACAAATTTTCATTTTCTAGTAAAATTAAAATTTTTCGGTGTATATTAAGAAAAGGATCTTCCAATTTTAACTGATTTTTACAGTTTCATCGTCATCTTTAAACGTTTTCATACATCATTCCAGTGGACTTGATGTTAAAAGTGTATTATGCAGAGGAACAGATTTAGTACGTTAACAAGAAGTGAGATAAAACTAAACGATAGTTTCTGTTTCAAATTCGATAAGATGTATAAGTTATTACTGGCGGTTAAAAATCAGTTTTTTATCCTCTTTTCGAATTTTACGAAGAGTATGGCATATTAAATTTTTTTCACAATTCAGTTTTGTAGAGGAAACATTTCTAACTATAGTGGCAATCTTTTTCTCAATCCAATACTTATAAAAAGAAATATTTCATAAGAGCATCAGTTTCGGTTATGAAGAAACCGAAACCGATAAATGGAGGTCTTCGTGGAAAGGCGATTGCAAGCAAAAGAGAGAAGATGGATAGGTTCTCCATAGCTCATTCTATCGAGAAATGTTTGCTCTATAAAACTCAGTTGTCAGAAAAATTTAATAGGCCATACTGTTAATAAAATTTACTTGCAAAAAAAAGCTAAAAATATCGGTTTTTAACTGATACATGCCTCTTACTAAGATAAGTTAATTAAATATTTTATATTTTTGTGATCACAATTCATCACCATTAATTTATATGTTTTTGGGCTATGCGTTTATTTGACTCATTCGTAAGGGCTTGCAAAAAAATAGAGATAAACATACAGTACATAATGATACATCAAAAAAGAAAACGTCCAAAACTGCATGCGCCTATATATATTTCAATAGTTTTAATCTATATAGAGTAATAACAACTAGACGAGAAGAACAAAGACAACAGAAAGCTATTTGGATTATACAAAGATAACACGAAGCCTAGGAGAGGGAGAAGATACATAAAACGTCGCACTACCAGTAGAGAACAGTACACATTTTATACTTAAAGTTTATGGATAAGTGACAATCAGTTGAATAAAAGACAATCATGTTTTGTTTTTTATATTTACGCGTTTTAATCTGAAAAAAAAGACGAACATCGAAATTTTTTTCTATACGAAGTCATCCCAGAAACGTACATCATTGTAAAACAAAGATTGACTTAAATGAGATACGTATATGTTCATCACCCTTCTTCGTATATAGATTTTTACATAACAGACATCTAACAAAGATGGGAAACGTAAGAAAATGTGTTTACAATTTCTTACATTTTACATTCTTTCTCAGCTGACCAGAAGAAAAAGCGAACGTAAAAAAAAGACGTCTCTATTTTTCTTTTTCCGCTCCATACACTAGTCGACATTCTTGTGGATGGATATTCTTGCAAGATTCTTGTCTCTTGCCATTTCAGACAAGAATCCTCAATTTTTTCTTAATACATCAAACAAGATTCTTCTTTTAACTTTTTATCTTTTTTGTTAAAGATTCTTGTCTGAAGTGGCAAGATTCGTTAACGCCAAAATCACCAATTTGTTTTGTCAATTCCCGTGCTATATATCAGTTACATAATATAGTTCAATACTATACACAGATGCCTTTAAAAAGTCCTCCTATATATATATATGAAAAGGAAAGATGACGAAAAGTGGATTATATCTGCATTCTATCGGTTTGCAAGATCTTTTTAAGAATTCCAAGACAAGATTCGTGCAGGAAATCACTTTCTTGTGAGTTCATTCAAGAATTGCGAGACGAATCTTGCCACTTCAGACAAAAATCTTTAACGAAAAAGATGAAAAATAAAAAATTAAAAGACTTGTCTGATCTATCAAGAAAAAATTCTGAGGATTCTTGTCTGAAATGGCAAGAGACAAGAATCTTGCAAGAATGTCGACTAGTGTATGGAGCGGGAAAAAAAATAGAGACGCCTTTTTTTTTACGTTCGCTTTTTTCTTCTGGTCAGCTGAGAAAGAATGTAAAATGTAAGAAATTGTAAATACATTTTCTTATACTTCCCATCTTTGTTAGATGTCTAATGGTCAGGATCTTGTTCGTTCGTATATGCAAACAAATGATGAATAGACGGCCAATGATGAACAATCTTCATACCAACACAAAATTTACGATAAAATAGTGTCTATCGGGGTATTAAGTAGAAACAGAAAGGAGGAAAAAATTACGATGAAGAAGGGGAACAACTAGCCAAAGAAACAAAGTCGGAGAACTATACGACTTGTCCACGTAATGCGACACTTCACTGATCAAGTATGTTTTGAATTTTTTTCATCGGAAAATCGATTGGGGCACATTGCTAGATGCAGCTTTTCTTGCTGATCACGAATCTAATTTTTTATTTGAAGAAAAATTATGTTTCAATATAAACATTTTAATTTCAATTTTCTGACCTCGATATTTTGCTCAATAAATGTTAAAAACATACCACTAAATAGACACCACTAAATTCAATTCTCTACAAAATGGCTCATTGTTTTTTGAGATCTATTTTTCAGTCGAGACATAAGTGGTTGCTTGAACGTTTCAACTTTCACATCGGTCTAAAAACCTCAGAGAATTTTTTGAACTTCATTTTCAAACTGGAGTCTTTTCAGGAAACTTAGAACTACACAGACTATAAGTATGAAGTTTTTTGAACAACCTTTAGTGCCTAAAGATGGGGCGACATGAAAGTGTGTCATAGCGTTACTTTAGTAAATTGGGTTTTATAAACAAAGTAAAGGGTTCTGAAAAAATTTTTTTTAGCAAAAGAAAGCTCGTAGCTCTTCTATAAACTTTGCTCAAGACACTTTTTATTAGCACATCTAAATTCGCAGGAATTTGACTTTAATGAATAGTTAGAATTTAAGGTGTTTTTATGTTACAGCGTTACCGGTCTAACAAGATTTTGTGGAAGTTCGAGTCTTTAACCAAAAATCTTCCTTTTTATACTCAAAGTAGAGTAGCAAGCAAGAGTCGCGTTGAATGGCGCAAACACGAACTTTTTAGCTCTTATAGTTTCGAGAAAACATCAAATTACGGTGTCAAAAATGTCACAACGTTACCTTTGACCAAGCCGCATAGTAGAAACATTTCTATTTCTTTTGAGACATTGAAGTTTTATGTAAGAGTTTTGTATGTTGTCAAGCAATCTGCTGACCGTGAGCTTGAGAGAGAGAGAGCTTATCTATCGACGTGAAACCGAGGTATTTAAAATTCTTTATAATTTTAATTAATTTACTATTCATAAAGATTCCTACTTTTGGAATGACTACTTGTGAATGAAAAATTTGAGCTACTGCTTTATTTATATTTCTGGGTTGTTTCCAGTTTTTCGAATACTCAATTAATTTATATTTACTTGATGGTGAACGTACTGATGTTAGTTAAAAACCACAGGCAGATTGTACCGATCACGTGTACAAAGCGAAAATCAGTTTTTTGAACTAAACTTTTTTCCGTGAGGTTTTTTTATCAATTGAAACGATCTTCAAATGCGTGTGGATGACAAAATAACAGAAACACGTTCAATCAATGCTTGAAACACGTTTTGTATATCGATTAAACGCCTAAAAGTCGTGTTTCTGTTATGTTTAGACACCGTTTAAGTCGATAAAAAAACCGTCATGAGACTATCAAGGAAAACAGCAGAAAGAATTGATTTTCCTTGCTTTATGCATTTTAAAGCAGTTACTTATTAATTCAATAGTATTACTTGGTACAATGCGAATTGACGTCCAAGCAACCGACATTTGATGCTTTTCAGTGTGATGTTATTGCGACGTTTCTTATTGATGCACTCGCGGCTTCGTATTCGGAGATTCCACGCTTCTCTACACTACCGTTTAACTCAGTTCTCGTTTTAACTTCAGAAAATGACGGTTTTGGTTTTCCTGCTGACCATTCTTTCTTCTCTGTATATGAGCGACTTGCATTCGTATTGTTGTCGTGGCTGTTCGGTATTGTTCATAAAATTGGTTCTACAAAAGCGATCTTCAAGTTTATTTTATTTAGTTTGTTCTCAATCACCTGGAGGAGGCGTTCGTCTTATGCTCAAACTTTCTCAAGAAAAGATATGCTAGATAAATGTAGTTATTATTACCGTGGGATAATTATCATTTAAAACAAGTTAATGAGTTTGCTGAGTTTTACAAACCGTCGTTTGCTATTCAATGGTACACAAGACAAAGTTTTATTTACAGGCTAGTTAATCTAACCCTTTGGACAGAGGATATCGACGCTTTGCATATGTTTTGATCTACATCGTTGATTTATATTTATAATTCGCAAAATATCATAAAAAATGTAAAAGAATATAAAAGATCACTTTTGTCGTACTCTGTCGAAGGATATTGATGACAAAGTATGAAATTCAGACACTGAAAGAAAACATGGGTGGTTTAATATCACCAACAGCTAATGACGAAGTAGCCAAATTTTATGCTGCAGTTGGAAAAAGCTGTGGACATCTAATTAACACTGTTTCATTTCAGTTTTGTCTTAGAAGAGATTAAAATATCCTTCTGTATAGCTTTCATTTTCAATAAAGGGGAGAAATAAATGTTCGATAGAAAATCTTTGGAAAATTTTCTATTCTGTCTGGCAGAGTCATTATCCATCCAGCGTAATAAACAGAGGAAATTTCCTATGATTTATATCTTTGTGACCACAATACAAGACTGTGTAATATAAATTTGAAAAGCAATGTATTAGAGTTAGGACTAAATTTTATACCAACTACTGGCATTAATACAACTAAATATGTGGCGCGGGTGATAGCTGGTATTGAATCTGGTTTGTATAAAAAAGACTCAATACAAAAAGAACAGATTGTTTCGGATGTAAGA
>CAJNOQ010006302.1:0-13831 GCA_905250885.1 Didymodactylos carnosus
CGGCAAGTTAACGACTTGTTTACTGGGCGTTTTTCTGCCGTTTCCATAACGTTAACGCGACGTTTTTTGTGTTGACCGTTTACTGGAGATTAACTGGCCGTTAACGGGCCGTTTTTTTGGACCTGGGTGTAGAATCTAATATCAAATGACAGACTATCACAGTAACGCACAGGATTAAGACAGTATTCTGTCATGAAAATATATATAAGAAATCGCAGCAAGTCATATTACAGTTAGTCATATATTACAAGTCACAGAGGCTTTCAGAGAACTTGAATAGCTATTTGTGTGGAAAGTCCTTTTATCGTAATTTTGCGTTGATTAGCATTGTACTTAAGCTCTTCGTTTTATGTTCGTTTTAGGCATGCGTCATACAAAAGCTTCAGTCTTTCTATACATGCTGATTGTTGTTTCTATGAATTGTGCCTGGGAATCTTCCGATGTCGACATTCTATCATCAAATGTTGATAATGGTAATCCAGAACTCGTCAAACTTCTTCCCAGTTGTCCGGACATTAACGATTTTCTGGTATATCCTCGTACGGTGAAGAACATGACTGTGACTGCTACCGAACCATTACGCATTCGTGTTGACATGCAAATCGACGGACCCATCGTGAAAACTTACTCGTTCGACGGGATGGTATGTCAAAATTTTTTCGGAAAAGAGGCAGCCAGGGTTGCTTGTCTATCCATCGGTAAAACGAAGGCAGCGTTTACGACAGGTCATAATTGGGAAGAAAATTCTGTGAATGGTTGCCATTTCCAGTATGAGGGACTTATAACACGAATACCATGTAAATTTATCCTCGACCTTCTGACTTGTTATCCTTCAACTACCCGTTTGATTGATTGCGATCATTTTCCCCTCTTCACTCATCGAAACTGTACGTCGAATATGCATGTTGGACTTTTATGCACATAATTTGTTTCTACTCTATTGAATAAATAAATAAGAACAGAACATCTGGTTTTGATCGAAGTCGAAGATTTTAATGGAGAGTAATTGGTATGCGGATAGCTGGTATGATCGGATGTCATACGCCTTGATGTTGTGCGCTCTACTTGTTCTCCATATCGGTTCTGTTTTTAGAATTACACCTTTGTTATTCATGAAAATAGCTTAGTTTAGTATTTAATTCGAAAATGTTGATCAGAAGCGGCGTAGACAATACCACTTCGAAATTATTCACGTTTTGTTCCCACTAGCTAGAGGAGAGTGGTATTTCCAGATTTTTTCTCGAGATTTTGTAGCTGGCAAATTGTATGTTTATTTGAGGATTGTTTCCGCCTATTAGTTGCTTTAATTTGCGATGTAATGCGTGTGCAACAGTAGAGTCTGCGTGAGTTAACTTTAAAGACTTAGCTTAAACTTTATTATAGCAACAGTAATCATGAAAAACGCCTAACTCTGCTACCGGAGTGTCTGTGCGTTACCGTTTTTTCTCTTTTCGTCTATCCTATAATATTTGGAAGGAATATAGTAGAATCCTGCAAAGCGTCTTGTTTTGTAGAATGAAGTGCGTTCTTCAAAATCCACCACTAGCTCAATTCGAAATAACTGACGCTGTTTATGCTATACTTAAAGTACGAAGAGCCCCAAAAACACTGTCGTTTGGTTTTAGGGCTTTTAGTATTTCGATCGCAACCGAAAAGTCGTCAATTATTTCGAATTGAGCTAGTGGTGAATTTTGAAGAACGCACTTCATTCTACAAAACAAGACACTTTCCAGGATTCTACGATATTCCTTCCAAATATTATACGATAGACGAAAAGGGAAAAAACGGTAACGCACAGACACTCCGGTAGCAGAGTTAGGCGTTTTTCATGTAATCAAATCGGGCTTTGAGAGAGAGAAAGAGACAAGAAAGAAAAAAAAAGAGAAGAACTAGATATATAAAAACAATTTAAATATATTTAAAAAGAACAAAAACAAAATGATAAAGTTTTACTAGATGAAAACAGTATAAACAATATAGATAGGTTACAGAGATGAGAAGGAGATGAGGATGATTTTCTGTAGCGACTGCGTGAGTGAGGTGTAAAGAATTTTCACGTAAGAGAAGTAACATCAGTTATGCTCCAAAGCGGTTAGACTCTCTAATGAAATCAACGATAGCCTTATAAAAACTTTTACTTTTTTCCAATTCAATAGACAAGTCGCTAAACCCAAAGAGTAGAAAGTTAAGCGAGAGAATAATTTGTGTGCCCAAAATGGAGTTAATAGTACTCATCAGTTTCTGTCGAGCTTTATAGTATTTCCGACAGATTAGAAAAAAATGATTTTGTGATTCATCTTCTCCGCATGTGCATGATGGATCAGGAATAAGGGTGTACCTGAATAGGTCAGCATTCAATTGAGAGAATCCGGTTCTTAAACGAGCAAAGTGAAGTTCATTAGATCTGTCCTCACATCTAGGTATACTATGCCTAATTTCATCATATACTTCAGTCTTTTTTAATTCTATCAATTTGAGTCTAAATCTCGTATAATTTGTTATCAAGCGAAATGCAGGAGAAAGCTGATTCCACAACTTACAAGTTGCCATGAGGAAAGACTTTTCATATATCACCAATCCACGGCGCTGAACTGGAATTTTCGTGGCACCTGTACTTCTACTCCT
The DNA here is from genome assembly GCA_905250885.1 of Didymodactylos carnosus. Taxonomy (NCBI): domain Eukaryota; kingdom Metazoa; phylum Rotifera; class Eurotatoria; order Philodinida; family Philodinidae; genus Didymodactylos; species Didymodactylos carnosus. Next base: position 2,626 of record CAJNOQ010006302.1, read on the forward strand.
TGGTGAATAGGTATGAGATGTAGTATCAGCTGGAATGAGAGACTGAAGAGAAGGGGATGCTTTACCAAACTTAATTTTATGAAATAAGCAAAGTCGCTGAATAAAGAAAGTCTCTTCTATCGGGTCCAACCAAAATCAACTAATGCTTTTGTGGTTGAAGACAGCTCGTTCCACCAGTAATTGCTAAAGCTGAATTATACTGAACAGATATACGTCTCAAATTAGTTTGTGTGGTACCAGAATAAATGACGCTGATATAATTAATTATGGAGAAAACAAAGGCATTGTAGACTAAGCATACGGCTTCTCTAGATATCACATGACTCAACAATTTCATAATACCTATAATTTTGGAGTACTTCACAAAAATGTAATTTATGTGGCAAGTCCAGTCTAATTCGGCGGTTAATACTAGTCCCAGATGAGATACTTTATCAAGATAGACCAGAGGAGAATCGACTAGGACTGCAGGTGGAAGATTTCTCTTATAGTGACTAAAATATAATATTTGTCTTGGAAATATTGATATTCAAAAACTAGTCGTTCGACCATTTAAAGATAACTTTAAGATCAATGTTTATTTGAATAAAGGCTTGGTTCAAATCAGAAGCAACTACATTCAACGAAACGTCATCAGCAAACAGCTTACATGAACACTGTAGGGTCAAAGGCCTTTTTTGAAAATCAATAAAACAGCCAGAACAGGATTCCCCTCATTGAAAGCTGACCCAGGGGAAAACATCGTACTCTGCCACTCCGCTGAGTGAACTTTCACTCTGGAGTGACACGTGGTATAGTCTCTTCGCTCGAATTTGATATAAGCTATTTATTAGAAAAAAAAGAAAGAAATCAGCAATTTATACTATCTCTATCCACCAAAAGAGAGACAAGCCCCGTTATTATTGGTGATAGGGAAAACAAGAGCTACGCATATTGTGTTAACAATAGAAAGATCTAGTAAAAGATGAAAGAAGAAAACAAGATAACAGATGGAGAAAAGAATGTTCACACGTTTAGTAATATATATGTCCGCACATGGTTGTATGAAGATACATCTGTTAATTATCCTACTTTCAAAACGAGAAAAATCTTTTATGACTCTTATTTACTGTATTAAAAATCAAGCCTATAATAAATATAATACATTCACATCTCTAGAAATTTACTGTTATGAACATAAAGGAATAAAAATAAAGAAAAGAATAAAGATAAAGATTTTATCTTTTCCTGTTATGAACAGAAAAAGATAAAGTCTTTAGAAACAAAATACAAGGAGTTAAAATACCAGTTTGACTATTAGCTCCTTCGACGACGTTTAGGGCGCTCGGACCGTGTTCGAACAGGCACAACTCTTGGTCTTTTTCTACTTTTACTTGTTGATAAGGAAGGACGTTTTATTTCAATATCACTGTCATTATCATTATTATTTTCCTACTCATCCGAAGTAATTGTATCATCATTTTGTGTATCATTAGTATTTGTTGCTGGTGATTGTTGTTGTTGTTCATTTTATCATCCGTATCATTTTGATTATTATTATTATTATTATCATCGCTTAATTTCTGTTGTTGTTTTGATTTGATCATTGTATGTTTATCATTTTTTAAATTATAAAAATTAGATAATTGAAAATACGTACGATTACGAAAAAGTTTTATTACCACACTGACATTTTATAGATGCATCGAATGTACCATTGATATTAGTTATCACTAATTTGTAATTATCAGGTCCATCTCATCTTGAATTATCTAATGACAGCCTCTGTTTATTTTTATCATACCATTCATCAATTGTCATTTTTATATATTTACGATGTTGTGTTTCAGTTGGAGATGCTAAAGTTGTTGAGATATTTGAAGATGTGGTGGCAATGGATGATAATGAGATGGATTCTACAGTATCCGATGGTAGTGTTGGCTGAATTTGTAAACGTTTGTCTTTCGAGTGTGTTGCTTTTCCGATCAATCGTTGTGATCAAATTTGACTCCCCTCTAAATTCCAGTTTTTTACCAAAATTTAAGCGTTTTCAGCGACTTTTTAATATAAGCCCAATATGTTTTCTCCAAAATTCTTCCATTTTTACAGTAGTGGGGAAAAATCAATATTGGTAACTCTGGAATATATATTACTTTTAAATATAATAATATATATTTATATATTATTTTTTTTTAGAAACTGTATTTTTGTAAAAATGGAAGAATTTTGGAGAAAAGGTATTGGGTTTATATCAAAAAGTCGCTGAAAACGCTTAGATTTTGGCAAAAAACTGGCTTTTAGAGGGGAGTCAAATTTGATCACAACGAGTGATCGGAATAGGGAACTCTTATACACATATTACATAATCATATTGCATCGAATGATGTTCGTAAATCGCATGTACAATAAAGAGGTGTGTTTTTCGCTGATGAAAAAAGGAAAAAGTTTTTTTATATGTGGTTAAAGAAAAATGAGGACTTTGTCGATTTTAGGTAAGAAAATGTTTTGGGTTGGATATGTTGGAAAGCGTGGTACTAGGGGTATGGTTGAAAGGTTTTTGCAATACACAATAAATAGGTTAAACTATAAGGTGCACGCAACTCAAACTTCAAGCTGAATTTTTTTCCCAGTTAAGTCATACATGGTTGAATAGAGCACGATGACCTGAGTAAGAAAAAAGTGGTTTCTAACTTTTGCAAAAAGTGTTTTACAGTTGAAAAATTTGAATGATCTAATTTTTCATCTTCTTCCAAAGCCGTTAATTTTCCATAAATTTCATTTTTCTCCATTCAGACTACTTTTCAACCTTGCAAACTATATTTTGCAGATTAAGCATTAAAATCTGAATATAAAACTGATATTTACTTGACTTCAAACTCAAAATTCGATGAGCATGGCTTCAGTGATCAGATCATCAAAAATAGTATCGGTTTCTTTTGTAGATCTATCTACGTTTTTTTTGTGAAAAGATGAAGCCGGCCTTTTTACTTAATTAGAACTGCTATTGTACGAGCTTTAATACCATCCATCACCTTTTCTCCATTTTACTTTCCTACTGAGAAAATTCATTTTTACTAAATTAGACGTTTTATTTCAATATCACTGTCATTATCATTATTATTTTCCTACTCATCCGATCCGACCTAGTCATGCATGTAACATTTCAAAGTATACGTAACATGGATTAAACTAATGATAAGTAACATTTTTATTTACGGATCAGATTTGGAATCTCAAATATCTTAAACAATATAACATCGGCGGATTTTTTAAAGTGAATATTTTGTTTCTTACAAGCTACAAAAACTGTAGATTGTACGTTTCAATCTTTCCTATCATGTCCTTGCACGAAACATAAAACACTACATATTGCAAAATTAATCAAAAGTAGTATGCTTTTCTTTAACAAAATTTTATAGAGAAAGAGAAAGAAGTTAATCGGTTAGATAACTTAGAAAGTTATCTAAAACTTTACAGAGTATACTATTTGATGTGAGATAGATGTGTTGGAGTTCATATTAAAATCTAGTTCAGTTTTAAGTCGACTCAAATCAATATCTTATACGTTGGCCTGAACCCGACCCGAACGGATCCGAAAATTTTCGTCCCATATACAGATAAAATAACTGGTACTTTTGAAACTGTACATGCTAACGAAACTGCTGGTTGTATCAAATGAACATTAACTAGTGGGATTTCTGTCCTATCCAATTACTTTAGTTTTTTTAGAAGTTTCAGGTTGAAAAACTAACTAACTAAACTAACTAGATTTTCACCCAAAACTGAAAATCAACTAAAAATTTCAGAATGCACATCAAGCGACTCAGTTTTTAATCCTAATTCCGAATAAGATATTTGTGTTGCTTAAAAGTTGAGTTCTGATCAAGAAATTTGAGAATTACGCCAGGATTCCAACTTTTTCGCCTCTGATTTAGAAAAAATGAATTTTCTCAGCAACGAAACAAATTTTAACAAAGACAAAGTTATATTTTTAAAGCTCAGCTCACGGCGGATACAATACCATTGATACGACGGTTCCACCCTTTGACGCACAAAAATTGATACCTTCTAAAATGACTCGGCGTTCTTTTCCAATGGCCCATTTGAACATCCATGGTGGAAAGGCGTTTACCTTCGAAATGGATTTAATATCATTTTTTAATTCAGCTTTTAATGCTGAATAAGAAAACAATGGTTTGAACGTTCCGGCTAAAGACCGAAAAATCGAACTTTTTCGAATATCGTCGTTTATTCGATTTTTGAGACCCTCTCAGTGTTTCGCGATTTTCTTCTTATATTATTATTATGTTATTCTTTTAGAAAAAAATCATTATGGCTGTTCCAATGCTAAAAGATCGCGTTTACAAAGCGCAGAAGTCAATACAAAAGCTAGTGCACCGAGGATTCATTTGGATAGTTATCAATCTGGTGGGATACTTTTTCTATCAGCTTCATATATTTATCACTGGTTAAGTCTGGCAAATCATCTAGTATTTTTTGAGAATTCAAATACGTACGAATGATCAAATGCGACATTGGCGAGGATTGTACTCGAAAGAAGATACGATCGTTTGCTAGTACGTGAATCACTAGCAACACTTCAGTGACAACCAACTTTAAATGAAACTCAATGTTTAGTCCTGTTCGTTGTATATCCGGAAGGACTGCAATTATCAAGGCCGACTATGAAGATGAAACTTTGACAAAATATGTGACCATACACCAGGGACATGCAGTAATGAGCTTCTATTACAGTTTTCATCTGGATCATAGAAGTGTTTAGCGTATTTTCTACTGGATGATTTAACTAACCAATAGTAAAACTTTACTTTTTCTTGTATCTCTCTGTCTAATTGTTTGCTTTTACATTTACAAAAAATATTTTGTCTAGAAATGACAGTAAAACTGTTGGAACGTTGAGAAATGAAGGTCAAAATGTCGAACAAACAAACGTTTAAAGCTGCTGTTATCTCAACTAAATTCAGTTGTATAGGTACAAGTCCGCGTTGATTAGAGAGAATTTCCTCATTCATTTTAAATCTCAACTATCATATTTTAACCTTAGGATACTCAAGACCGTTTTCTTATGAATGATTGTATGGTTTGAAGACACTTGTGCAAAAGTCTTTAAAGTAATATTGTGTCAGCTTCATGGGGGAAACACCGTACTCCGCTAACTCCGGCACTTCGCGGAGTTTAACCGAAGTGGACGGAGTGCCCCTGGAGTGAATGCAGTTTGTGGTGTTATTTAAAATGAAACTCTATAAGTAACTTAATTTCACATCGAAAAATTACTAAGACTTTTACTAAAAAATGAACATCAATGAAAACTTGTGAAGCATACATCGTTCAACTCAGTTTTCGACGCTGATTCCGAATATAATGTTTTGATTATATACAAGTTGCAACTCAAGTACTCGAAACTGTCTAAACTTGGAAATGTCTAAACGTTTTTACTTATATAATAATTAATAAATGAAAAACATTTAGCTTCATAAATGTCTGCTTGAAGATGTTTCGGAATAGGATCTTTCGTACTCAACCCACGACCCATCGTGTTCTCTGTGTTATTAATTAATAGAATATGTTTTAATGGAAACTGTTGTTCTAGTGCTGATTTTACTCTTTTACTATATTTATAATTAATGTTTCCATAAAACGGCAATTTAAACATCACATTTTCCAAGGTATTATTCAACTTTAATAATTTGTCGTTGGATTATTTGAGTCAACTCTATTTAGTGAACAATACAATTGATCACGTAAAATGCCTTCAAAAAAACTATATGGTGGCTTGGTTCGGCTAACGATAACCTTTGAATCAGATGGTTGACGGAAATTTGTTTTCTCAAATTAGCGTTAAATATACATCATCAGACGCAGTTTTTTATGGTGGTCTCGAATATCAACTTTATTATTAACGAACTACGAGTTACGAATTATTGTGACTTTTAACTATCGGGAAAAGAATGACAAAACCTTTTGAATTGGAAGCACAAAAATCGATGTCATTCCGTCACGAAGCATATTTTGGCTCTTTTTCTTTGATATAAACACATACAAACAAAAGTAAATAGAGATTCTGAATTCCCGAAGAATTCTCTACAACTTTTCTATACTAAGCTTTTTCATTCAAAGCCTCGTTTTAAAGTAATACTGAAAATTCATAAAAAATTTCCATTTTTTGTCATTCCCTCACGATCTCTCTTTACGCTATAACTTTTGATCAATGCAATCAATCAAGCTGGAATTTTCAGAGCTGAGAGAACTAGTAGACTTACATTAGCAACAGAATTTTCAATCTAAACTATTGTGTGGTTCGGCAAATAGAGGTAGCAAAAGACGAAAAAATGTCATTCTACCACTCTTGCCCGAGCCGACAGATGGTCGTTCTGTTCTGATAATGTTCTAGTAAAACTAAATTCGTTATGTAGCATATGCAGATTCTTATGGTCAAAGCCAATGTATTAATGACATTCCTTTTAGATCGGACCGGCACCATAGAATCCAATTTAGTAAGTAATCCGGTAAATGAAGGTTTTCGATATACAGTACACAGTGGGCAATTTTGACTGGACACATGGACATATGCTGTAGAAGTGGTAAATAAATCTATAAACACACTTTTTATACGTTTTCGAATATGCTCCTTCAAATGGTGACATTTTCGAATTCCAAAAGTAATTTTTTCTGGGTTTTCTAGAGATCCGGTCTTAAGAAAACCCAGGAAAAATTATATTTGGATGTCGAAAATGTCACCATTGGAAGGAGCATATTCGAAAACCTATAAAAAGTATGTTTATAGACACACCTACCACTTCTACAACATATTCTGGCCTCGAGAAACCCTTTATTCATTGAGAAAACTCGAAAACACTGAAAATACCCGAAAAGTGCCAAACTTTTTGGTTTTGCGAAAAAGCTCTGGATTTTTTTGCTATGAGGATCTACGAACTTTTGCTCATCATTTTCAAATTCCTTATTGAAAACGGAGTTTGGACGACTGCGCGAATCCATGTACCCTAATACAGATCTTTTGTAGGTCCCGGAACTTCTTACACTCAAAATCTGAGAGCCGTTGTTCAAAAACCTATCTAGTTGTTTGTGTGAAGACCTAGAGCTTTGATTCGACCACCATCAAACTGGCCAGTGCTTCAGCTTCAAGAGCACGGTTCGTTTTTTAAAAAATTATTTTTCCTTGCTGAGAGTGTTCATTTTCTCCGAATCAGCGGCGAAAAACTCGAAATGCTGCCGCTATTTCTCAATTTCCTCTATCATAACTCAACTTCTGAGCAATACAAATATCATATTCAGAATCAGGATCAAATACGGAGCCACGTGATGTATATTTCGCAATTTTTAGTTGATTTTCATTTTGGGTGAAAATATCGGTCATTTTTCAATGTGAAAATCCGAAAAAAATGAAAGTAGTCTGATAAAATAGAAATACACATCACACTAATACACATCCGGTATTTTCAGTGTTTTCAAGTTTTCTCAATGAATAAAGGGTTTCTCAGGCCAAAAAGGTAATATTTGTAATCAGCGTCGTCTGGCGATTCAGAATATGTATAATATATCCAAAAATAAGTTTCACTTTAAGTTTGCATTACGTGCATCTTATAGCTAGGATTTATAAGAGAATCGGTTGAATCTTGTCTAAATCTGTGGCTCGTCACAGCGCTTGGCACTTTTACCGATGAATTGTATCACGTTAACGCTGAAAACGTGGAGTGTTTTGGGGTATCAAAAAAATCTCATGGGTAGAACTATACTTTTTATTAAAAATGAGAGATATTTATAGGGAGACAAAGAGAATTATTTTTGATTGACTTTTATTGCTTCCTTGTGATAAGTTATGTCTGTCGTTAAAATAAAGTACAAAAAATAAACTTGTGGCAAACAGTGTTAGGAATAGGTGCATGCGAACCAGAACTTTCCACTAGTCTTATGCGGATGACTTCATGCACAACGCCCTTTTATCACAATAAAAACAAAATCTAATGTTTCTGACGCTAAAATAAAGCATTACCGATCTAACACGATACACGTTATTGCAATAGAATGAGATAGAAAAAAGATATCGAAAGATATTGCAACATGTCGATATTTATCAAGATGAACATTAGTACTAGGATGATTGAAGAAAGTATCATCCTAGAAAAATAGCGGGAAATAATTTATCCGCCACACATCGGGATGCAGAAGAATATTGCGATGAATACTGTCTTTATTGCCTTAAATAAATGTATCTTGCCTTATTAAGCTAAAACATATTTGCAATGTTCTCGATAATAAATTTCATTGCGATGCATATTAGCACTAATGTAATACTTTATTTTACCTCGATCAACATTAGAATTATCGTGGTAAGCTTCTTTATCGGAGCAATATTTTATCTTAGGAGAAACAGATAAATTTATTTTATCGTGGTAGTTCTAATGCTTAGCACGATATTTTCTTGACTGGGTAAAATTATTGGTTCTAATCGAGGTATTTTATAGAAAAAAAACCGTGGGTAGTCACCATGTAAAGAAATTTATGTGTCGTATTCCCTATCATGACTCTCTATTATCTAAAAATCTTCCACTGTTTCATCTTATACAATGTTTGCTTTTCTCCTTTTCGGTACTATTCGAACCCTTTACATATGCACTAACACTGTGTATTTCAGCAAAACAAAATCAAATAATAGCGAATGTTTAGACAATATTGAAACTGCTTTCAACAAAAACATTAAAAACGCATTTGGTAAATCGTTGTGTTGGAATCTAGCTGTCCAAAACATGGGCAGCCGCCTTTTGCATGAATAGGTAGTCCAGACGTCATATGATGGAGAAGTCGATTTCGTGGCAAAATCATTTGCTTTAAAACAAATAATTTGTAGAAAACAAATCTGTGTGTATGAACGGTATAATGCCTTAGCGGAATAGTGAAATAGCGGGATAGGATCGAAAACCTCTAAGATTCAGCAGCCTCGAATCTACTGTATCTGGAAGTAACACTTCAAGCAAATCTTTGAACTAAAAATTGTTGTTATTATCATCCTGATTTGACATTAGATATGGATTACTGTCTGTTAGTAAAACTTTGAATCCGTCCCACTCAATAGTATGTTTCTTATCAATAACATGTTTAAATAGAGCTGATTTAATATTTATGTTATTAGTAGTAGAAGAATGAGAAACGTCCTAATCAGAAGTGCGGTTATCATTTATTGTTAGTGTAATATCCAATATACTTCTTGAGTTATTTTTATTTGCCACACGAGAAGAGCGCCTCAAATTTTGCTGATCTGAACACGGTGTGCAGCGATTTTTAATTTTACTTGCACGCATAATATGTCCAGTTTGCTTTTGCAGCAAAATGTGAAACTCTAGTCTCGTTGTACATTTCGGCAAAAATGAGGCAGAAATCTAGGAATCAACAAATCTGGAATCTTTCAGAGTATTAGACTTCTGATAAAATTTCCATTTTTCGTGTGAGTTCGCCTATTAGATTATCAGACTACTACAATTTTGTAAGGCTATTAGACTTTGTTAGATTATTCAACTTCTCACTTTACATATGACTTCAACCTTCAGACTTACGCTAGTGGCTTACGCTCAGAACCGCCCCCTCCCAGTCGATGTCCCTATATCCGTAGTGAACTGAATATATTGTTATTCTTATTTTTCTTCGGTATAGCATAGTTGAAGCAGAACAATGTGACATATAAAAGATGTGAAAACAGAAAAGAACACGCGCATATATAGAAGTAATTCGAAAAGTTGAATAAGTTCAAATGATAATTTATTCACAATAAGTGGATGGCGCGCGAGTTAGGAGTATTCTGAGCTCCAATTCTAACTAATTGTGAGATTAATTGTTCCTGAAGGGGAAACCGGGTAAAACATGGTAAAATCAGAATCCTAACTGTCATAAGTAAAGTTCATTCTAGATGAGTTTTCTTGCCGATAAAAGTTGTGTTTTTCAGTGTTCTTATGCCAAGAAACTAGCTTTCATGAGATGAAAAAATAAGATTTCTACTTTTCTTATGGTTATGATCTTGACAAAGAAGTAAAAAAGAATTTTTTCTTGTCATTAGAGGACCTTCATGGCGAGACTTGACTGCATCATGTTCTCGAAGAAAAGTCCGAGTAAAACATAGAGTACCCGAGTTTAAAAAGGGGTTATTCGAACATGCAAGACGCGTTGAAAAATTTTGTGTGATCTTTCCTGTAGCAAGTCATTGAACTTTCCGAGGCAAGGAAGGAAGGCTTGACTTACTGGAATCCGCCGACTATTAGACTTCTGACAGAATTTTCATTTTTCATGTGAGTTCGTCTATTAGATTATCAGACTACTACAATTTTGTAAGGCTATTAGACTTTGTTAGATTATTCAACTTCTCACTCTACATCTGACTTCAACCTTCAGACTTACACTAGTGCCTCACTCTCAACACGTCTCAGAAAGTCCGAGCATTCGATTGTGGTTCATACTGGCAATTTGTGAATGAACTTACACAGGTCTGAGGTACTCGATTATAAAGCATCACAAAACTGACAAAAAGCCACAACTATGCGCAATTCATAACTCATGGAGTTAAAATCTACAACAAATTTCAAAAAATACGCTATATCCAATATACTTCCTAAGTTATTTTTATTCGTCACACGAGAGGAGCACCTCAAATTTTGCTGATTTGAACACGATCTGCAGCGATTTTTAATTTTATTTGAACGCATAATATATCCAGTTTGCTTTTGCAGCAAAGTGTGAAATTCTAGTCTCGTTCTACATTTCGGCAAAAATCAGGCAGAAATCTAGGAATCAACAAATCATGGACTTTTAGACCTCTATACAGAACGAAAGCAGTAAAACATGTTATATGCGACAAAATCGGCAACTTTTACTGCATCACTATGACGGCAGTTTCATTGACAGTTTCAAAACATATGAAAAACCAATTAGTCAAGATCACATCGGTCATGTTAATATGCACATGTTCCTTGTAAAAAGGATGTAAAATTCTCAGTTCATGTTGATGGATTCGTTGCTTTTTGTTTAATTAAACCTTTTCAATATCCCGACATTTATTTACAAACATTTCACCTGACTCTGATGTATAGAAACAAATTAAAAAACTGTTAACCCGCACTTTCACTCGATCAACACAACAGATCATAAATTGTACTAATCACTCTGCGGAGATATTGAGCTAGAAAGGTGAGTTTTAAGGTCA
>CAJNOQ010006303.1:0-13827 GCA_905250885.1 Didymodactylos carnosus
TGTTCTTATGCAATATGAACCGATTGATGAAATGTACCATGCTAATGTATGTTAAATGCATCTGGTATATTGTCTAATCTGCAGTTTGTGCTCTCTTTCAAAGGCTCTAGCGGTATGTTTTCCAGCACGTGGGTATTTCTCTATTATGTAAGCACTAGTAAACGTAGACCTGCTCATTTTTCACGAAACAAAAAGTTATTGAATAAATGTAGATCGGTGTCTTTTTTCAAAGTACTCTCAACAGAATAAGTGAGCTAAGTTGAGAAAAATATGCAGGCATTCACAGTGAGATTCGGAGATTCGTAATAAGCGACTGAGATATAGGATGGATACCGAGAGAAAAATTTGGTTTACCTCTTTCGAGTATTCATATGCCTGATGTTCCATTTTATCAAGAAAAATTACGTACTTCGATGGATAGGTGAGAGATAGTGACTGACATTTGATCTGATTTATATAAATATAGATAATTGTTTCTATTTTTAACAAGATATTTTATGAAACTGAAAGAAGAAAGTCCAGTTCAGAGAGCAAATTGGTCTTGTACGTGCATAAGTATTTCAATATTTTTCTTCTTCATGTCAATTTTAATACTATTTATAGTACAAATTGATGACATTCTGTCAAAAAACTGTCACTTTCACAACGTTTCAAAAGTCGATGAAAATATTACATCCGAGAATGCTGGTGATATTGTACATCTCCGAGTCGAACGTCAAACTTTACGACGCCTTCCAAAATCGAAAGATATTCTATTTACAATCAAAACATATCTGACGCCGATGGCTGAAATTGTCAAAGATGTTGATGTAGCGAAGCGACTTGCTTCAGCTATTAGGAATTGGCCACCAGAAGTGATACACTATAAGGTGAGACAAGAATCATCATATGCATTATTTTGATGTTAAGACCTTTGTCTGTTTGTTACAGAGTGCCAAATCTTATAAAGATCCGTTATTGAAATATTTGGACAAAGTCACTGATGCAAAACTGTGATACACTGTTAGACTTTATCTTTCTCTGTAGGTAAAGTTTCATATCATTCCCATAAAATATTTTTATGAAACATTTTTGCTTTTTTTGTGTATTTTTAATTTGGTTTGAATAAAAATTTTAACTTAGTTTAGTACGTTTAATAGTGATTGCGTGAAGATATGATAGATTTGGATTAATATCTCAATACATTTTCACCTGAAATTTTTATAGAAACCGTTAGATGGTACTTTTGTATATCAGAGGAGTTGAATCAGTTTACATTCCTACTTACATTCTATGCTAGAAACTGATCAAGTTAACGGCAAATATAAATAGAAGCAAGTTTTTAATAACACACTTTGACAATTCTTTCTCGTACTAAGGTTGGTTAATTCTTTCTGTCGTGCAATATTTTTTGAATGTGCTGTATTGTATATGTGTGTGTGTATATGCTATTATTTGAAGACTGAAATGAAGTCGTTTCTCAATATAGTTTATTTTTTAAACAATTATAAAAAGAAAAAAATTGTAAAAAACAGGAAAGAGAGAAATAAGATATGAACACGAAAGAAGAAGGCTATGTAACAACAGGAGGTACTGTTTATAGAAAAATGTCAACCAAATACTGAGTTTCTGAGTCTACATCATTCAGAATTGAGTAGGTGGTTATTTGTTCACAACGAAGTATAACACTTGCTTACTGTGATCTGGACGGTAAAAAAAACAACACGTATTGCAAATAATGTAGTAAAAAATATTTATTAAAAAAGAACTATTTATTTTTGTAATAATAATGCTACGCCACCTAAAACCCATTTGTTTGGTTTTTCCTTTGTTTTCAAGAAAAATGTCCAAACAAAATGAGCTCCTCTTGTTTTAATTTTGTATACCGGACATTCGTACATGCCTTTAGTTTCCATTCGATCAACTGGTACAGCTTTGACAAAAATAATTGGCATAGGAGAAGTAATCTCTTTTAATTTTGCTTCTGCTATTTGACCTGTTTGTGAATCCCATCTTGCTCCTTCCATACACAATCCCCAAATGTATGCTCCTTCTCTTGGTGCTCCACCTAATTCATCTTTTGTTCGTTTTGTAATATCTACACTCAGACACATACGATCCAGGGGCCATTCATTTTTACGTGCGGTTGTTTGCATAATTGCAGTTAAAAATGATTGCGGATTGAATAAATAACCTAAAAGAAGAAGGTCTTTGTTCAAAAGTAATCATGACTAATGCGTCCTTATTTTACAAACCTAATGTGACTGCATATGGCAACTGAAAATCACTTGTCCATGATTCTAAATCTTTAAACCGATTTAATAAATCAACAAACCATGAACTTAACGGCAATAACATTGGATAAGCACGTAGTTCCCAAGACTTTGGAACTTGATCGAGATAGAGAGATTCTTGTAATGCTTCCATGTCAGACGTCACAGTCAGTTCACCCTAAAATAAAATTCTCTGACTCATAGAAGTAATGATGCTGATAGATTTGAGCACCTAACCTTTAAACCAGAATCTAATTCTTTTAGCGATCGTCGCATTTCTTTCAGCAACATATTCATTCTTTCACATTCTTGTAAGGCAACGACAGTATACGGAGATTTTTCTTCAGTTTTAGCAAATAATTCTGGCATAAGGAACTCGTCTGGTAAACGACTCATAATATCATCTAGGACTAATTTAATCTATAAAATAAAAATATGACTAAATGACATATTGTTTAATGTTGGCTGGAGAATTTTTACTTTTTCTTCACGACTAGTCACAATACTACCATCACTTGCACCTAAACTTGTGTCTCTTGGTTGCATTTCAAGGACAGTTTTGAATAGATTTTCAGATGTTGTTGTTAAAAAGTCAATTTCAGCATTTGGATGTAAACCATACAAATTTGGACTTTCAGCTGGTAAAAATTCGTCGATGTATTGATGATAGCCCTTGTAATCTGTATTTGGAGGTATCTGGAATCCTGGTGCCAAATAGAGATCTCCATCAAACTAAATAAACAAAAAAATATGATAAAATAAGTTAAATGGTAATCTGTGAAACATACCATATCTGGATTAATGTAGGTCTCAAGATAATTTCGACATAATCGACGATCCCAATCATCCGTTATGTGACCACCATACCTAAACAAATGGAAATATCTGTGATATATGTTTTACCCAGAGTGTAGTGATTATTACATAATTTCGCCAAACAAATATCTTAAGTCTTCCCAAGGCACTTTACTGTTTTCTTCCAAATAGTTATATAAAACGTCTACACTGATTGTCAAATCACCATTATTGAATGGATATCGTCTAAATAATGAATAATATAAGAAGTGTGTGAGAAACATCAAACTCTAACCTATTCCATCCAATAGGTCCAAATTTTCTTCTTTCAGCAACCACGGCATGAAAATAACATAGTGCAAATAAAATTGATTTAAATTCATTTTCTTTTGAACATCGTTCAAGGGTATCTTGATCAAAATTGTCTAATGCTTTATGCAGATTAGCATACATTCCTAAAATAAACGAGCAATAATTGAATGAATGGTATTTTCTTCTAGACGAAATAATCTGTATCCTACCCGTTGGGGCTTCGTTTGTAATCTTTATTGCTGATTCCAGAATTCCTTGAGGAATAGCCTAAAATGATATAAATTGTTTGCGTTTTCTTTATTCAATTGAATTTGTCTACTTACATGTCCTTCTGGTTCAGGAGCTGGTTCAGCTGAAAGAAATACTCTAAATTCTTCGCTGGCTATCTCAGCAGTTTGCTCAAGTTTCTTTTCTAATGCCGGAAGCCATCGAGAGACTAGATGGATATTTTGTAACACGATCCAGTGGCCCTCTACTGAGCCGATGTCTAGAGCTTTTTCGGCAACAACATCTTGACCTAAGCGGTAAAAATAGAACATATTATAATATGCATATAATATTAGACTAGGAGATGCTAGCAAACCTTGTCCAAGTGATATATTATGAAATTTTCCATTATCAGTCGTTAATCCAAGTTTTCTTCCTAAACTTTCAACTTCTTTCAATGGGTCAACACCAGGTGATAAAATAAAAAATATGGGTGTTGCTTTTGTTGTCTCTTCAAATGATCGAGAAAATTCTATAGTACGATTTTCTACATATTTTCTACCAAGTTTTTCTTCGACAAATAAACTTAATAAATAGATAAACAATTGATAAAAATTCAAATAATTTTAAAATGTATACATACCTTAATGCATAAAGCATTCTATCTGGTCTTAATGCTCTCATCATACATAATTTTTGTAAGGCACTTTTATTTTTCCATTCTTGTGGAAATTTTTCTTTTTCAGGCGATTCACTCTCAACAAATTTTTTCCAACGTTTTGCTGATCCTAAAAAAAAATAGAAGATACTATGAGATTAATAAAATAAAATTATTGATGAATATGTTATACCTTCAATATCACGATCAAGATTATTAAATTCTTCCATTGTTGATAATGCTTTTATTCCTCCCCATGAAAAATCATTCAAAAAATCAACAGGACTCACTAGATTGGGAACGACTGGATAACGAAGTAAAAATTCTAATTCTTTTAATTCAATTTCCCTATTATTTAGTAAAATTTGAAACACCATTTGAGATGTAAAAATAAGTTTATGTTGTTCAAATAGACCACGAGTAGTATAAATAGATGTACTATACGTAATAGAATCAATCTAAATATAACATATATTATTTTAATTGTGTATAGAAGAAAGATAAATACTTTTCTTGGAATAAAAATATTGATATGACTATTTTAACTTACCAGATTTAATACACGTTGTTTAACATCTTCACTTGTTTCTGACTTTTGTATAGCTTTTACAAACACAATTTTGAATGCTATAAAACAAAAAATAATGTTGTACGATAAATATCTTGATTCTCTTTATGGTAAAAGAGACTGAATATCTTTATCTTTCATTAAAATTATTCGAGTCTTTTTTTTAATTTTATATAAGATATGAAACGAATCTATTTTCATTTACATACCTTTTAATGAAAATTGATACATTGGATGAATTTTTCGTAAATCATTCATAATAAAATAGAGTAAACTTGCACGAGTTGCTGCTGGACGATAGACTTCTCGTGTTTTATCAATTTGTTCACTTGTTTTTTCAGCTTCATTTTTCTTTGCTGTTCAAAAAAGAAAAGAAAATTAAATTATTTGATAAAAATTAATATTATAGTATATGAATTACCTTCAATTTCAATTGCAGTACTTTTAGTTTTTTCTAAATTTTCGACAAGAGCAACATCACTAAGAAAATTGCCTTTAGCTGCAGCTAGACGTGCTAATAGAGAATCTTCCAATTTTTTTAAATGAATTTTATATTCATTTTTCTGTCTTGTTAATTCATATTTGCTCTTTTCAAGATCTGGACGTTCCTAAAGAAAAACAAAAAAGATTGTAAATTAATATTTTGTTCAAAAATATATTCTTGAAATAATTCTTACAAGAGCTACAACATCGGCTAACAATTGATCTTCTAAACCGTCTCTTGTTACTGTAAAATTAATTAATGTTGTTTGAGCTTGCATTTCAGGTTTATAATGTGGATTAGCTATAATTAAATAATCATAATAAATAATATATCTTATTTATATAATTTTAATAAATTACCTAATTTTGTTTGTAGAATAAGTCTGAAGTCTGGATGATATTCAATTTCTTTATCACCAACTCGAATTGCTCGACCTTTTCGTATTGTATTACGACCAATTAGAGGATCGAGAATGGCTTCGATTCCTATAGCATAAGAAAAACAAGTAAAACGTAAGTTAATTAATGATATATACAATCTTATACCTTCTTCAATATTTTCTAGTAATAATGTTTCTCCTGATGATATGGCATGTTCAATTTTTTCCATATATCCTTTTGCTCCGAGTCGAACAATAACAAGTTTATCACCAAATCGATTACGAATCCATTTAACACCTATAGGAAAAAACAAATATTAGATTATTTCGATAGTTCATTTTTTTTTCTAATTTAACTACCTTGCAATTGTGGATCAATCATCAGTGGCCTAAAATCAATAAAGTTCATATATTCTTACAAATGAATATAAAATAATAAAACTAATATACTTACCAACGCTCACAATTTGTTAAAATCGTTGCATTTTCGTATGACATTCGATCTGCTGGTAATCCTTCATTATTCCAAGCAGCCATATCAGCATCATCAATAAGCATCGATAATGGATCAAAATTTTCGACTACTGGTATTGGTGTCTAAATAGAACAATTATCAATAATAAATGATCATAAAAATAAATAATAAAATAATTTACTTTCAATCCTTTTAAAAATGGCATCCATCGTCTATATAATAATTCTTCTCGATAATATTTAGTAAAATATCCTACATATGATAAATAAGCTGTTGTTACTAGTACATTTCCTGGAAGAAATTTTCCCATAATTTGAAATTGTTGAATTGTATTTGTCCATCGTTCTTTTTCTGATGCTAATCCACCTACGAGACGATTTGCTAAATTTATTGTGTATGCTGTTTGATCGGCTTCTTTTTGACAACGTTCTTTATCATCCATGGCTGATTGATATTGTTCTGTAAGTAATTGTAATGTGGCTTGTAAACGTGCTAATTTTGCTTGTGTTGCATTAAATTGTTCTTCCGTTGCTTTTAATTCGGTTGTTGCTTGTTCAGCTGCTTGACGTTTTGGTTCAACATCACAATAGACACGATAATATGAAACAATATTTCTTGCCCATTCACACAAGCCTGCAGCAGCAAATGACACTCGTTTTATAGCTTCTTGATTAAATTCGGGATCCCGTAAATATTCTTCAACAGCTGTTAACGATGTAGCTATAGAAAAATAAAATAAAATTGATATATGAAAGAGTTTCATTAATGATGTACTATAAATTCTACCAGGTATGTTATTTTTGTCATAATTCAATAATTGATTTAAAAATGCTCCCACTTCTCCAATCATTGTTTTTGCTGCTCTCCAAGAACGATCTCGTGGTACTTTACCTAAATTTAATAGAATATTTATAAATATAATAGTTTTACCGTACATAATTTATATTCATACCTGGAGGAGCTAATAGTACTTGAACGGCTGATGTTACTTTTAAGATAGCAGCTGGTGGAGTTGGAAATGATTTTAATTCAGTTAAATTAGTACGATTTAATGTATTTAAAGCATCATCAGCTGCTTTTAACGCTGGTAACGCTTTTTGTAAATCACGATCACATTCGGCTTGTTTTTCTGTTACACGTTGTTTTTTTTCAATAACTTCTTTTTCTTCGATAGCCGCACTTTCACGTTGTTCTGTAACTTTTTTTGTTTCACTTTCAACAACTTTAATTAAACGATCGGCTTCATCATTCTTTTTTGTTACTTCAACTTCTTGTATTTTTAATTGTTCTTTAAGTTTAGCTGTTTGATCTGCCACTCTATTAAAAGAAAATGAAATATTATTTTTATTTTATTTTATTTTTCAATAATTAAAATTATTACGTACGATTCAAGTTTGACTAAACCATTTTCTAATCTAAGAATACCATCTTCATGTTCACGTCGTTTTGTTTGTAATAAACTTCTATATAAATTAATTTGTTCTAAAAATGATTTTGGTGTTGTATAATTGAATCGTCTTTCATTTGTCAAATATTGTACACTCATTTCATTTACTGAACTATGAACATAAGCCATAAATTGAGCTACAGAATCATAATATTCTTTTGGAATACTTTCAACATCTTGTATAAATTTTTTAGCAACAGAATTTAATGCACTCTCAGGCCATTCATGAAACCAATCAATATTTGTACAATTAACCAAAGCTGGAAATCGTCGTGCACGAATACGAAGTGTCGAACCAACTGGTGAAAAACAGAGAACAATCTAAATAAATATAATTTTTGTATTAATAAATTGAAATAACAAAAAATAAATAAGAAAAAAAATAATAAATACTTTTAAATTTCGTCGAACTTTATCAATAAAAAATTTCCAACAACTTTCTCTTGTTTCTTCAATACCCATTGCTTTAACTTCATTTTTAATACTATTTAAAATTTCTTGTGTTTCATCATCTGTAAATAATCCATTAATTTCACCTGATGCAAGTAAATCATTAATTAATACTAAAAATTTTTCATCGGCTACTTGAGCATCGGTCATTAAAAATACGGTAGGAATATTTTTAATACCAGCTCGAATATACAAATTATTCAAATCCTAAATTTAATAGATAGTAGAAGAAGAAAAAGAAATCTAAAATCTAATGTTTTAAATAAAATTACCTGTTTTAAATCAGATGTTCCATAACCTTTTCGAATAGTAATTTGAAAAACTTCTAATGATGATACGGATGCAGCTAATCTTGATAAACTTTGTTTTCCACTACCACCTAAAAAATATAAAAAATAAAATTAATTTTGTTAATATAAATTATCTTTTTATTATTATTTTTTAAATATTTTTACTAACCTACTCCCACTAATAGAGCATTTCCTCGTGGTGATTCGAGTATACGATTAATACGACATATATGCATAAGAGCATCTTCAAATAAAACTAAATTCATGGCCGCATTCACCTCATTATAGGTGTCAAGTGCATCTTGTAACAATCGAGTTAATTGAGACCAATCGTTAATAGGCATATATTTTGGATCACCAATACCGGTAGAAAAGTGAGTATAGATTAACGGACGTCGAAAACAATATTCTTCATCAACATCCTAAGAAACAACAAAAATAAAAATAAAAATAACAGTAAATTAATGTTATTATTATAGTTTAATGAGAATGAATCGATTATTTACTTGAAAATTTTTTTTGACTGTATCTCGAAATATTTTTTGAAATGAATCAATATCATCAATTGAAACTAATTTGTCACCATAGACTCGTTCTGCTTCATGTACATAAAGTCTTATTAAATCTTGAGTAGTTTTAATACTTTCACCAGTCGTAAATAAAATACCCTAAAGATCAAATGAAAATGATCACTATGATTAAAAATAATTGAAATATAAATTTTATATTACTTGAAATATATTAGATAAATCACGTAAATTAAATATATAATGAAATTTAATAGCTGTTGGTAAAAATGCGGCTGCTACACGTTGATGAACGGCCAATGCTCCTTCAACTAATTGAGGTGCAGAACGTTGAATAGCTTGAGTGAATGGTGCATTATGAGATGTAGCTAGATGTTGAGATAGAATACTGTTGTAAATTGTACGTAATGAATCCTTTAATTTGAAGATATTTATAGTTAGAAAATAATAGAATTTATCATCAGTATTAAACTTACTTGACCCGGAAATGATACAGCAAATACGGCAAAATGTCGTTGAATTCTTGAATCAATTGTAAAATTACCAGCAGTCGGATTCATACATGCAACATATTGACAATTGTGAATATCTCTTAATGTTAATTTTTGTCGATCATACCAATGTTTATAATCAAGATATTGACGTAATATGGTATGTGCTTGTACAGTATAATATTTATCCATTTCAGGCATATTCATATCATCTAAATAACATTATAATATAAATAAAAACATTTCTATTGAAAAGAAAAAAGTGATATTACCAATGAAATAAACGAGTTTTTTGCTTCCAGGTGGACCATAGTTTCTTCCCGCTTTTCTTTCAAGTGGTTTTTCTAGAATGGCTTGTAACATTTCCGATGATGTATAATAATTAAATGGTACATTGACAACTGTCCATGCTTCTGTATTCAACGATTGTAATTTGTCATTAACAATGACAGTTTTACCTTTGAAAAATAAACATCCCTATTAAGTAAGTTTATTTAACTATTAATAGTCTTTACTTACCACTTCCTGCGCCACCAACTAACATGACAGGATAGCCACGTTCCATTAATAAATCTAATATATAAATAATTTATTTTCATCAGTATTATAATAATTATAATAATACGACTTACCCATCCAGTATCGAATTCGAACCGTTTCATTTGTAGGTACTAAAGCAGATTGTAACGGAATGTCTGGATCTAATTCAAATTTTGGCACTTTTTTACTCCATAATTCAAATTTTTTTGTTTCTGGATCAATATAAAAGTCGAAGACGGTTGTATTGGGTAATACTGGAAATTTAATTGTTTTAAATTCGGTTAACCACCAACGACTAAACTCAATTCGATGATCAACAAGCTAGGAATAAAATAAATGACTCTTTTAAACAAATAACAGTACTCATATGTAGAACAATAGCGGGCTAGCGAGCTACAGAAGCAATCAATTTGTCTTTCTACAAATTTAAAAAGCAGAAGGAAAATTTTCTACGACCATCAGCAACATAAATCAGCTAAGCCCCTACAACGAATCAATCAACCAACATAGGAAGAAAGTTTAGAGCCACTAAAAGTCTTCTTTCTTTTTTTTCATTGAGACAGTGACAATAAATTGTCCAGCAAAGAGAACATTGGTTGTTAATTACTTCTATTCTGCTTATAGTAAAGTACATACAACTATTAATCAATTGATGAACAATATACTGTTCTAACGAAAGCTTTTACTACTAAACTTACATGCGATATTAAAGGTGTAAGCTAAAAATTAATGTGCACATAATTTATTCATAGATAAAATGAAATAAATATTTCATTCGAATACTTAAATGAAAGTTGGTAGTGATTTCACTAATGTGACCTTTATACGTTAATGAAAACAAAATTTATTGTCATACTAAAGTATGTGCTAAATATTGTTCTAAAAATTCTTAGTGTTTGCTTAATTTTAACTCAAATAAAAATAAAATGATCTTACTTGATCCTGGAACAGAGCAGCACCCATTGCCCAAATACATGCCCACACAAAATATTGTTCATATTGTTCTTTTGATGAATCTGGTGGCATATTTTCTGGTGTTAGTAGACATTCAAGTAAATGACACAACATCCATACATGACAACCATCGACTAATGGAGTTATTTTCTTGAAACGATTTGACTTCAACATATCCATACAAATTGGTAAATATTTGTCAAATAATATCTGTAAATTTGCTCGTTCACTTTGAACTTGTCGTAGATCTATCCATGATGCAACTTGCGCACCCCAGCCAAGATCTTGAGGATTAATGTACAAAATACCAGCTCTGGAGACAGTAGCTGGTGTTGCTGTTCTTAGATGACTAATTTCAAATAACAATCTCATTGTTGCGTTCAACGGTACACGTTCATTGCTAGCCAATGTAAGTACTTTATTATCATCCATAACAGTATTTAAACTTTCAATCCACATTGGATCGATATCACCATCAAGCACAATCCATTTAGGACCATCTTGTGTCATATTGGCCATATCACGCATAACAGTGGAAAATAGACCTACAAAACATGAGAAAAGTTCCATTATATTTTATTTTAAAACTCATTTAATCCTATTTTACCGTCTTTCCATTCACGCGTAGATGGATTCATAAAACCAAACAATTCATTATTTGATACAGCTTTTGGATCTAAATCAATTGCAACTGGACGACGTTTTTGATTTGTATACGTTCGATTTAATGTTTTCCATATTTGACTTTTGCCTGTTCCAGCATTTCCCACAATAAATACTGAATGTCTTACTTCAAATAATTCTTTCAATTGAACAACTTTTAAAACAAAAGAATCTTCTGGTTGTAGTTTAAGATCTAATGCGGCTTTTTTCACTTCTTCTTCAAATTTTACATCACGTTTTCTTGGAACATCAAATGCTGGAAATAAATCACCAATTAAACCCATAAAAATTGGTAAATCATCGTGAACTATTTTTGGTATGTTAAAATCACGTAATGCACGCATTAATACTTCTCGTTCGGGACGATCAGGATCAGCACGTCTTAGTGCTCCAGCAACTACTAACACGGATTTTACCGCTCGAAGACCCCAATCATAATGATGCTAAAAGAAGACGATATATATTTTTAAATTTTCTCATTTATGGTTACAATTGACTAACCTGTTTTGATAACAATTCTTTACATAAATTGTACAATGTTATAAATTTACACGATAATAATTTTCCATCTTTAAAACCTGATGTCACTAACATAATTTCACAAATCATTTCGATATCAGGTACGACCATAGCACATGGACGAAACAAGGCTTTCAAATTTTCTGGTAGTTCAGTACGACCAGCATATCCAGGATTCATTGTAATAAATAAACCAACATTTGGATTTAAAGCAATATCTGTTCCCATAAAATTGAAACGTGATTTTTTATCTCTGATAGCATCTTGAATAGTTTTGACTTGAACAGCAACCACGGATAATACTTCAACCGATATACGATTAAATTCATCAAAACAACCCCAAGCACCCGTTTGTGAGAGACCTTTGTAGATGTTTCCGATTGATTTATAATCCATTTGTTCCGAACAATTAAAGACATAAACCATCACACCTAATGCTCGTCCAAGATCTTTTGTTGTCTCCGTTTTACCAGTTCCTAACAATTTAATTTGTTCTCATTCAATCTTTTTATGATTATGAGATAATTAAATTGACTTACCAGCTGGTCCTGCAGGTGCACCACCCATTACCAAATGCAATGATTGTGTTAGTGTTATGTAACATCTAGAACAGATATCGAAAAATAGAGAAGAAATAGAGTTCTACACCGAAGAGTATATACACACCTATCTGTTAATGGTGTAATAACTAATCGAGGTTGATTTCCTAAATATTCATGTGCATAACGGAATTGAGCATCACAGATATTAGCAAAACAATCTTTTTCTCTTTCATCCCATCGATGACGCAACTGACATTGCCAGAGAAATTCATTAGCACTTTCAATCTAAGAAACAAATAAATCCATAATTATTCATAATTAAAAAGTAATTTGGCATACCTTCGCCTGGACCATTTTTGCCACAACATCTCTTGCATGTACATCAATTGTACAAATAGTTTCAATTTTTTGTCGTTCTAATGGTGGTAAATTGGTTAATAACAATTCAATAAGAGCGTTTAATTGAGCAACGGCTTTTTTGAAATAGTCTTTTAATCCACTTTCATAACCTTCTTCAAGGCGAGCAAATGCTGAATTCACCTCCGACGTCCACCATATTTGACTTCCAGTCAAGGCTAAAAGAATATATATATATCTTTAAATAACATTGGATTTATATGACAACTTTCTCATTACCTATTTGTGCTGGATAATCGAATACCCATTGTTCTCTTGGTTTGTCTTCATAAGCATTGATTGCTTCTGATAACCAATATCTGACTGTTTCACGCATTTTTTCTAACAATCTATTGAGCCAGCTTTCCACTTGACCGTTGAGATCACACGATGATGGAAAATCGACCTTTTCCGATTCTTTTGAATACATTGCAACTGCTTCTTTTATTTTATTACCCTGTTTATCCTCAAGTAATTCAAGACTTGCTATGGAATCAAATAGTTTACTTAGATGACGCATGACTTTTTCTGGTACATTGCCATTTGATAGAATATCCAATAATTCAGCGGGTGAAACGAAATAAAATCTAAACTATAGAGTTTTAAAACTGTCTGTTTGATAAATTATCGAGATTTACCTTGGAAATGCTAAACGTTTTGTTTCCAAATATTCTGCCAATGCTTTCTCACATAAAGCTAAACGTGCTTTAATACTTTCAAGCTCTTCATAGGCTTTTGGACGATTTGTACAACGTATAACATTCAAATCTCGTGTATTCTCTTCTGCAACATGCTGCACAAAAAAAAAGAATAAAGATGAAATGTTTTAGATAAATAAAAAGTAGAGAAAAAAAAATTACTTTAAAATCACGATCAAT
>CAJNOQ010006304.1:0-13825 GCA_905250885.1 Didymodactylos carnosus
AGTTCTATGGGGTGCTGATCACCAGGCACAAAATACATCGAAACAAACTCCATTGGATATAGCTTTATCAAACAAGACAACTCAATCAAAAGACGAAGATATTAATAATAAAAAACTAGTACATTTTTCGATCATACACATATGATATCACCTTCAGTTGAGGAAGGTATCCATTAAACCCGTTTCATGAGAATCGATGTACCATGTTAACAACAATCAAGGAGACTATATTTAGTATTTACCGATAGGTAAAAAGAACTCACTTTTAGCGATATTTGGAAACAATAACAAAGTATCACAACATCAGTAATATGGGAGGAGCTGAATATAAAAATGAAAAAATTAGGTAAGAGAGAAATATATCACAGAAAACATGGTATCTTTATCTTATTTGATAATTCAAATCTCATTTTTCTTAATACTTACTATCAATCCATCTATAATTTTATTTAGTCAAATATTTGACATCTCATGTTAATCAAAATACGTTGGGACGGCAATCTGTATTTATCCCTAAACGAATTCATTTTTGGAATATTAGTTTTAATGGAAAAACATCACTGACTAGCACCTTTCAGACATAGACCAGCATTAAATACCGTCGAGTGATACCACATATGATTCGTTTGGAAAACTAACCTAGATTTCTCAAATGTCTGTATAGCTGATATATTAGACCACTAAAATTTTCAACTATTGTTCATGTCACAAAGGTCCTACCATTATTTCGTCCGTTTATCAGCGTATTTGTATTCAAAGTAAACTTAAAGTGTTTCTCTTCTCTAAGGATTGATTCGCCCCATATCTGATTACTTCTCGTCTTTACAGTCTTAATTAAACTTGTTCTCCTGTTTTTCTCAAAACCTTATATATAGCCGACCATCGTCAAATCAAGCGATTTAGACAACATGCATTCGTGCTGACTTTTAAAAAGACAGAGACGACAGATGTAGTAAGAATAAGCTCTAGAGTAACGATATCAAACGATTTTTCGAAATACGTAATCATCCGGTCTATTTAATTTTTGTTCTTTTCCTCGGCAGTTTGATTTAAACTTTTTAATATCTTGGTTCCGTTGTTTAATAACTAATAGATTTCTCTAACGAGGGAGCCTTTCGAGGTGTCAAACTCCGTTTTCGATGATCTTATGACAGTTGATAGAGGAAAGTCTTGTAGTTAAAACTCTTAAAGGATTTGTGCCCATGGTACTTCTTTCAAGCGTTATGAATTTTTTTCATTTCACTGGGAAAACGGGTGCAAAACACCCTCTGATGCTGAAAACGTGCTATTTTGAGTATAAAGTGTTGGGAAAAGGTTTTCTGATTAAGATCGACGTAGTAAAATTCAACCCCACATACGAACCATGTTTTTGTAAGCAACTTATTTTTTGAAAATGTTTTGCTAAACTGTACAATGATTATACCATTCACTCAAATATATCAATTTACTCCACGTATAAACTATTTTCTGATAAACTACACAAAATCCGACGAATAACTAGACTCAACGGTTCCACAGTCATTTGTGGACAAATTAACTAGGATCTTAGTTATGAAAACATTCAAATACCATTGTTGACAAACGACTGGTAGCTGAGATTTGTTAATTAGAAAACTTATCGAGAATTTTAGATAAAAAAATTAGAAGTCATTTTTTATACTT
The DNA here is from genome assembly GCA_905250885.1 of Didymodactylos carnosus. Lineage (NCBI taxonomy): Eukaryota > Metazoa > Rotifera > Eurotatoria > Philodinida > Philodinidae > Didymodactylos > Didymodactylos carnosus. The sequence goes on from CAJNOQ010006304.1 coordinate 1,663, forward strand.
TATCTCGTAGTTTATTTATTTCATTCAAACGTTTCGGTGTTTTATACACCTTCAGTGGATAAATAATTAAGAAAACACAATTGAACGATAAGAAATATACAGTTAAAATTCACAATGTCTAAAAATGTAAATTATGATATCGATAAGAATCACTAGTTTGTGTGTATATTGTTTCCAGCCTTTTTTGCCTATATTTATTCTGTTTATAGACGACAGTCTCATCAAACCTAATGTGCCATTCATCCGTAGATATACTGTGTTTAGCTAATTCAGAATCGCCACAATCATCTCCTCGTAATGCTCGATCAACATACGACTGACGTTCATCTTCTCTTCTAACATAGTCATTCGTTTCTCCCACATACACGGCAGCACACTCGCACGGAATTCCATATATCGATGGTATCGGCTGTTCTGCATTTTTTCTCGCAATTAGTTTCGCTTTATTAATTCTGGTAAATATATTTGGAGAATGTTGAGAAAACGTTCAATTGTGTTTTCTTAATTATTTATCCACCGAAGGTGTATAAAACACCGAAACGTTTGGATTGAGTAAATAAACTACGAGATAAAGTATAAAAAATGACTTCTAATATACAACAAACTATTAAAAACGGCTTACAGACATAAAAAAATAAAAAGTTGCACTAAAACAACCAAACCATTAGTTGATCTAAAACTTTCAGACTACCTTAAATAGTTGATTCTCTTTTTCAGATAAAAGACCCAAATTACTATAATCTGATTTAGTTTGTGCAATCAATTGCAGTGATTGCTGTCACATTTACGTTGGAAAAACAATTAGGCAATCCTTCAAACGACTGGTGGAGCATTTTGCTCCAAAAAGTCTTTACCAAAACGATAAAGAGTTTACTACTGACGACATTATCTGTTTAAATACCATAAGTCCAAATATTTTTAGGACGAATTCGTATAAATGAAATAAAAAATCATTTCATACCATATTCTGATGGACAGAATTTGAGATACTCTTCTCGTTTAGTTACTAAAAATAAAATAATAATATATACAGATAAAACATTAACAATACTGAACACTGTACCCGTCATCTTCTACTAACAAATTAAACCTTAAATCGTCTCTGCCTAAGTATATCATGGATACAAAACATGTTATTAACTAAGATAAAATTCAAAGTTTTACTAAGAATCTTTGATAATTCTAACTCATAAATCAAAATTAAACAACACAGTACATTCAGTTCCTATTTCCGCATTTTCAAATGCAAGCTCCAAAAAACTGGTTCCAAGGAGACTAAATTGGTTTCAACCTCGTAACATAGTAATCTGTTTTAAAGTTTAAAAATATCGTTGCTGTTACCATGCTTTTCATTCTGTAGTAATATATTCGAAACTTGTACATCAAACTACATTATCTTTCGCGTTTTCAATCGTCTAAAGTGTTGATAAGAATTTTTTTAATTCTCATATTTTATGTTGACAAATCAAAATTCTTCAAAACAATATAAAAATTAGATGACATCATTTGTGCATACCCCATTTCTAAAACAATTAATTTGTCCAATAGATGATAGAAAGCAACGAATACCCTCAGCTAAACCGAATGTTGATCTTGATACATGCGAATTAACAACCCAAGTTCAAGTTGGAAGAATACAACCGACCGATGCAACTGATCAAGAACAATTGGGTGCAAAATCGAAAGGTATATTTTCGGGCAAACCGAACGACAATTTACATGACGCAGCTAAAAGCGGTCTTGCTAATGAAGCTAAACAAGCCATAGCTGATGGTGCCGACATTCGTTATAGAAAAAATAATCGAACAGCGCTAGACGCAGCTATTAGTTCATTTCACGAAAATTCAACTAAAGTAAATTCACGAACAACACTTTCAGAGGAGAAACAACGATGTTATATAGTAGTTCTTGGTTGTCAACAAATTATTAGTGATTTACAACAAATAGCACGAAAAAAATTACTGGAATCAATTCAACAAGCACATCCCGGCCGCGTCGTCGAGGTCAAACATTAAGTACGTTCGAATTTAGGGACTCGGACTCCAGCAAAAATTGGACCTTCAACAAGAGGTGATATAGATAAAATGCTTTCAAGAAACGTTGTTATGATGATCAGAAAGAAAATTTTTTGTATCTTGATTACAAGATGTTTCTTTAGGGAATGATTTGACGATACGCTCTTTACAAAACTTTTGGTCTTTGATCGCAAGCAATGAGAGGAATGGACGGTCTCTTACCACCTTCCGCTCTACACTTTCTTTACATTTTGGTCAGATGCCAACTCCTACCGCTTGGAGACAAGAAAGTTTTCAACTGCGGTTACATATACACTACTATTAAAAATAGTAAAGTAGAATCTGCTAGTTTTTAGCATTAGCGACGGAAAAATGTTTATTTGTTAGAATCTCCAAGACACAGTGGCAGCCAAATATTTCGGTCCATCCTTAACACGCTCGCTCTAGTGTTTGTTCTACCATTTTCGAAAACCTTGCGTTGTTCACGATTGTGTAGCACATCGTCTCTTTTCAATTTGATCAACCTTTTTTAACCCCGAATTACCTATTCTTGGTTTTTTATTTCAAAAATAGTGAAAAACAGCGATTTTTTCATGGGGTCACATTCTTTTTCATAACGTTTAGTGTTTAAAGTAAAACAATATCGTATATTTTTCTTCGAGAATGACTTTAGGAAGAATCGCCGACTTTTCAATTAAATAAATTTAATCATGGCTGCTGTTAGTTTAAAAGAGAGAATTCCTAATTATCGCTCTTCTAATCGATTGTAATAAGATATTTTTTGAACCGATTAAAATTTTCTTTTCTTTATACTATTCGATACAGCAAAGTCTCGGCTACAACATGAAGAATATAATTATCAAAACACCATTTGTGAAGATTTAAAAGTCAAATTGAGTAAACGGTCATAAAACTTCAGTAAAAACTAATTTTGTCTCCTTCATATTATCCAACATTAAGTAATAGAAAAAGCATAAATAACAGAATTGATCACTGTTATTTTAAGGAAACTTCAAGATTTTTCTGACTTCGAGAAAAGTGTATTATCCGTGCCAAGCACTTACGCGACCTGCTTAGATCGAATTTTTCAACTACTATCCATTCATAAAAAGAATGATCCGCAGTATTTTTTGAATGACGGAAAGAGCTAAAACGATGCGGTTTTCACTACTGGATACAGGAGCTGATAGCAAGTGAAACTATGGAAAAAATCAGGCCTCCAGACGAGGTTTACGATAGTAAACTTTTCAAAACAAAGTCTGAAAGCTGTCCACTTTTAGGGCAAAAATGGATTTTTAATTTCAAAACGTTGATTCTATCCTCTGAAGTATGCTCGTTAAAACTATGCAAATCCCAGATCCCTGTATCTGTTGGTTCAGGAGTTACACGCATTTCCTGAGGACCTACCTCAGTCAATTTTCAACGAAGCAAACTAAAATTTCTAGGAAATTTTCGAAAACAAGTCATGGATTATAGATCAGGTCGAAAAATTGGGTTTAAGTCATTGGTTGATCGAAGGTTTTTCAGAGATCCTCTTAAACATCGCAAAGGTTATTTATTATCGTACGCACTTCTTTCAATCCGACCTATAATCCATGCCTTGTTTCGAGTACTTCCTGAAAATTTAAGGTTGTTTGGATGAGAAATGACTGAGTTATGAATATTTTAATTTTACATAGGTATAGGAGAAAAAGTAGATTTTGGAAAAATTGGTTCAGCGGAACTTTCTGTGATCTGAGGAAGACAATAAATATTGCCATGATGATCAGCGATGTCGATAACCTACAGTCCATGTTTGTTTTCACTCCCAAGTCAAAGTTGTGTAGAATAGGAAGGTCCGGGAAAACGCCTGTAACTCCTGAACCGCAGGGATCTGGAATTTACATAGTTTTAACGAGCATACTTCAGAGGATAGAATCAACATTTTAAAATTAAAAATCCATTTTTGCCTTAAAAGTGGACAGCTTTCAGACTTTGTTTTGAAAAGTTTACCATCGTAAACCTCGTCTTGAGAACTGATTTTTCCATAGTTTCCCTTGCTATCAGCTCCTGTATCCAATAGTGGAAACCAGCATCGTTTTAGTTCTTTCCGTTATCCAAAATTCTTTTTATGGTCGGATACTACTTAGCGTTCGATAAATGTTTTTTTTCCGATTTGTAGACAAATAAATTCCGAATAAAATATAGCGTTATTCAATGTGATAACGTAACCAGATGATGAGATTCAGATTATTTTTAAAGTGTATGAGAGTACTTCGTCAGAATGCTACCGGCAGCAAGGTTGAAGCGATGAATATTGATTTTGTCTCGCGTAAGACAGATTCTTAACCGATAATTTTGGGCACCAGTGTATTATTTTTCGTGATGGTAAAAACGAAAAAATTCGCATATTGGAGGGTTATCACTCTCTTGACAAGCCCATCTTACGCTGGGACCAACTGTGACCATGCTTGAAGGAAAAATCATGCGATTATATTAAGATCAAACCAAGGATCATCCGTATCGGTCCGCTCATTCTGCTTAGTGAGGCGCCTGGGCACACCCTGGTTACACTGCAGTTTTCTGAAAAAATAGGAAGACATAAGTGTCACTGTCAGCCTTCAAATTTTTATATCAGATGTCACATTAAGTCATTGTTCTTATTCCCTGGCGTTTTCTGTTGTACTGTCTTACGTGATAATTAGAAGTAGTTTTTTCTCTTACGCTATTTTGTCGCGAAATGAACTTGCTGTTATGCTGATATAACTTGGACCAATACGAAAAGTCTACGGAAGATCGAATTTTTTCCTTTTTGAGTTTGTGTGAGTGAGTAGAAAACGCTTAAGTTTATGTGAGTGAGTAGTAGACGCTCAAAAAACTTATTATCCTAGTTTTTTTATCGGTCTAGATGTCCGAACAGGTATAGACTCCAAAACATTTAATTTTCGGACAGGACATTCTTTTTGTAAGGTCCAATAGCCTACCACCAAGCTGGTGGTCAGTTGACACCGGAAATGCTTGAATTAGCTTGTCGCTCGTCTGATAATGTCGAAATTGTTGATTATTTAATAAATCAAAGTCCAGAAATTCATCAAGCTTTGTTCAACTATACAACAGCCGACTCTCCATATGCATTGGCAAAAAAAAATAAATTCACAAAACTCCAGAATTATCTAAAGTATCGTTTATCTTTTGAATTAACAAACGCTGTGCAATCAAATAATTTGGTATTAGTTAAACAACTCCTAGGTGCTGGTGCAAGTGTCGACATGGTTCAAACAAATAATCTTTCTGTTGCTTTGAAACATCAAAATAACGTTGAATTAGTGCAAATTCTATGTGAAAATGGTGCCGAAATGCCTAATGAATGGCTAGAGCTAAAAACTATTCAATTGCCACCATCTACAGATATCCAAAATGATGTTCGATCTGTTCTTAATCGGTGTTTGATTAATCGCCGATTACGCTTGGCAGCAGCTAATGGTGATTTAAACAGTGTGATACAATGTCAACGTATGGGTGCAGATATAAATTCGAAAAATTGCCATGGTTCAACAGCTCTCTTGTTAACTATTCAACACGGTCAATATTTTGCGGTTGTACACGATTTGGTTTCATGTGGTGCGTCGATGTTACATTCAAATGAAAATGAAAAACTATCATTGATACAGTTAGCAAAAAAGAATAAATATGAACAAATAGCTCAATATTTAGCACAAGAACTGAATGTACAATTTTTGGCAACAATATTCGATAATGATAAACAAAGTGCAGAAGCTTTAGCGGCTCTAGGTGCAGATTTCAATTATCAAGACGAACAACAACGTACTTTGTTACACTATGCTGTACAATATCACGGAATTGAATTAGTTCAATGGTTATGTGAACGAGGAAGTCCAGTAAATATTGCTGATATCAACGGTGATTATCCAATTACACAAGCAACTGAAAAAGGTAGGCCCATTTTCTCCTATATGACGATCCTTTGGCATTCTTGTATTAAATATCAAATGAATTGTGACCCCCTACATTGTTACTGGCAGAGGACGCCGAATATAAAAATATTTTCATGATTTTTGACAATAATATAATATATTTATATTCTTTTAATAATATGATAATATATTCTTCAATGTATCAATATATTGATATACTAACATAATTGTATAGCAAAAGTCAAAGAAAAACTCGACACACAATCATAGTGGGTGCAAGCCGTCACTCGTTTTATTCGAATAATAATAATAAAAAACAGAAAATCTTGACCCGAAACAAAAAAGCTCGTTCACTAAGCAATATCCTATCTATATATAGAATCGTATACCACCCTTTGGTTTCTTATGTAGTATCACCGTTGATGATCATGGAGAATTTGAAAGAGAAATTTGATTATTAGTCATCATATCTTATATTACGTTTTGTAATTCACGGCGTTGATCGACTATTTTGGGGTATGGACGTGAGCCAATAGGAAGAGCGTCGAAGGTATTAATGATGTGTTGTAATGAAGTGTGGGCTTGTGTGATCTTGGATAAGTCAAAGATTTTGGCATGTGCCGATAATATTTTCTGCAAGCCATTTCTTTCTACCGGATCATGAATGTGATTAATTAATTTTTCGATTGTTTCTGACGTATATGTACATGAGGTGGTAGTTCGAATAAAATTTAAAAACGAGCGATCGTGTTCTGAGGAATACGATGGTGGCTGAATGGGAAAACTCTCGACATCAGCAGGTATATGTATTACGTGTCCAATAATTGCATTTTTATATAAAGTGCGTGGAAAGTCGCTGGTATTAAGTATTTTAAGGAATGTGCAATAACTTGGTACCTTTAACATTGCTAGAGCAATTTGGATTAATTTACATGTTAAATAATCGGAATCAGGATCGAAATACACCGCATCGGCGGACGAAATGTCTGTTCTGCCTTGTACCACAGATGCTTCACGCGGTGGAAGTGTAATGGTGTTCAGTAGTTTGACGTCTAATGCTAGATGATTGATATTTTTATTAAACGGAATAACAGAACGACCATGGTATGAATGAATAGAAACTTGGTGACGATCGTATTCAATTCTAGCACCTGTTTGAATGAACCAGTTTACACCCAGAATAAAATAGAAATTTAATTTTTTAACTACTTGAGCCGCGAGAGGTGTCAAAATGTCGTTGACGTGAATTGTGAGGTTGATCTCGCCGAGTATGTTTAGAGGAGAAGAATTGTCAGCTAGATGTGTGATAATGTTTGATGGGAGTAACGCAGAGTGTCGAATTCTTGTCAGTGCAGCTTGCGTAATAAATGAATGTGTAGCTCCTGAATCGATAAGAGCCCGGGTTGCACGATTATTTACGAAAATATTGATAAATATGAGAGATGGATTAAGATTAGATATATTTTGAAGACTACCTTTGCGTACAGTTTTGAGCGAAATGCCCGTAAGTGGCATAATAGTTACAATATGAAGATTTATATAGATGGGAAGTACCGGATGTGAATGGTGGGTTTCGTTGTGTATTAGGAGTATCACCATCCCGATCTGCCATTATCTTTTCAAACAGCCTCGAGCATAATGGCCTGGTTAGCCACGATGATAACAGTTGTTGGAACGATTTCTTGTGCTGGAGGGATACAGTTGCGAAGTTGAAGGATACGATGAATAATAAGGTAGCGAGTAATTTTGAGTTGAATATTGCCGCGGACGACATGATGAGGCAGATGATTGTGATGCCGATGCGAATGGGCGCGTTGACGATTGTGAACTGAGTGGTAGAGTATCTGATGTACGTGAATCGATAAGTTGTTGATCTTCTTCATAACGTTGGATCAATTTCAGTAATTTTTAAGGTGTGGTAATTTCTAAACCACTAATTTTATCTAACAATGATATTTTCTTGTCATTTTTTATAACATCCAATTGTTGTTCAATTGACACAGTGCGATGATCGCACTGCGATCATATCTATAAAATAATTTTTTCATATCAGTATAATAGTGAATAAATTTTTCTTCCACTGTTTGTTTTCGTGTTAATAGCTGTTGAAAAGTAGATGCACGTGTAAGTTCTAGTGTTGGTGGGTAATTAGTTCGTACAGCTTGTTGAAGTTCGTCCCATGTTTTCAAAGATGTGTGTTGTGTAAGGTATCATTTAAGAGCTTCACCTGTAAGAAACTGAGGAGCCCATCTTCGTTTTGCGTCATCATCAATATCCAAGGCGATAAACTTAACAGTTAATGATCGAAGCCAGTCATCAATATTTTCGGTTTTGTTACCCGAAAACTTTGGAAAATCTTTGACAATAGCAGAGAAAAATCAGAAGAATTGTAGAGAAATGTTTAATGTACTTAACTATGTAGTTGCAATTTTAGATTAGTTTGTAGCTTTACTGCAATAATCTTTTGAAAAAGAGTGAAAAAAGGATACCGTTAGTTGGACAAGCCGAATAAAAAACAGAAAATCTTGATTCGAAACAAAAAAGCTCTTTTCTTCACTAAGCAATATCCTACCTATATATAGTATCACTAGAGACCAAAGAATATTGACTCAGCTATTTTGAGTCAACATTCTTTCATGACAAAAAGGAATGATAGTGTAGCTGTCGTAACAGTGGAACATGATACAAAAAACATATTTCCACGAGGTTCAGTATGGTCGGAAACCTACGTTTCCATTCATTGATAAGATTTTCAGACTATAGAAAAGAGTAGACCTAGGGCTGCAAGGTAAACCATAGCCCATACAGAAACCACGTAGATGGGGTTCTCTGTTAGATCCATTTTTGTAGAGAATACTTGGAACTTTTTATTCCTGAGAAAAAACAATATTTTGCTAATTTAACTTCAGCTTCCAGAGGCCTCTCAGAAAACTGGGTTTTGAAAACTTTTCCCAAATGGTTTTTGATTACGAAAAGATGCTCTGAAGTTTTCGCTTCAAAAGAATTTGAATGGCAAAAACCAAAAATCTCTATCGTTTTTTGTTGTCAAGTTATTCAAAAAGCAGACAGACTCCTTATAATGTGAAAGGCACGGTAGCAAAATAACAACTTCGAATTTTCTTCGCCTGCCCTTCGAATTCATCGAGTTTGTGGTATTGGAGAGAGAAAATTGTTCTCTCTAAAAGGATACTCAAAACTATCCCTGACATACATTACGATGATCCTGATCTCTCTCAAACATCTACACAGAAAAAAAATTAATTAAAAATAAATTTTCCCTGTTTCTGTCCTGCTAATGGAAGTGAAGAAGAAACTTCGAGTAGATTGTATTATTGTACGAAAGCGAGCTGTGTGAAGAAATTTCTGAACTATGGAAATTTAGTACGGCAATTTTTCGGATCATCTACGTTATTTAAATGATCTTAGTGTTTTCAGGACTACAACATATCCAAAAGTTAACGCGGTATAATTTTTCTTCTTAACAGAATCGTCTCCAAGACTTCGCTCACACTCGGATCGTCAGTTTCGTTTTTAGGGAAACTCCGTCACCTCTGAGATATTCTGAACTTGAGAACCAAAAACTTGAGGTATCGGGTTGAACTTTTTTCGGTAATTTAATTTAGGCTAGAATTATATCGGTAAAACACCTCAGCAAGATTCGATCTTGACAATGGCATCTTGAACATTGAAAATTGTGAAACCCCTTGGAAATCTGTCTTTCATCTTGTTCTAGGTGACTTCGCATCAGTCCAGTTTCTGTTAAAAGATTATCCAGTAACCAAAAAGCAAAAAAATAAAGCGGGTGATGATGCTCTTGCAATTGCTCGTAAACAAAATTATAAACGTCTTGTTCAACTATTGGAAGGTAAACCAATTGATCCTATTGACGCAGATGATGCCGATCCTCCTACGAAACCTAAGTACGAACCACAACAACTGATACGGGCAGCTGGAAATGGTCAAATGCAAATTGTCAAAGAATTTGTTCAACAACGTTATCTGAACATTGATGAAAAGCGACAAATTTGTTATCAAATGCTTCAGGAAGCTACAAAAAAAAAACAAGATGAAGTATTAGGTGTGTTACAACCCTATTACAACAAAGAACTGGTGAGTTATTCATTGAATGCATCTTTATTCTGATGCAATCTATCTCGCTGTAATCAATCTTATTTTAAATAAAATTATGCCGTAGATGTATTAATTATTGTCTTTTCTAGCTCGCAAGTATTCCATCTGACGCGAGGCAAGGCTCTCTTGTAACACTGAGTGAAGAATACCAGACAATGTTGGTCGGATTTTTAACCGGTCTCAGTGGACTGATTGCTAGTAGTCCAGTTGTCTTAGATCCAGCTGATCCGAATACATACAAAGAATTATTTTCAAATGTAAATGCAAAGTTTGATCAACGTACACAAGAGATAAGTAAAATCACTAGTGAACGAGACGTAAATCAATTATGTAAACAAGATATGAAGGATATAGAACAAAAAATTTCCAAATTAACAGATGAAATGAGACAACTGAGTGCAAACAAAGATATCTTAACAAAGCGTATACAAGATGCAGATGAAGGTCTGCTCAAGGTTAAAGATATGACAGCATTACAGCGAAAAGAATTATTTCAAAATAAAGAAGCAACGGAACAACATTTGGCTGCGCTGGACAGTTCGATGTATTTATTCAGACGTGCACAAGAAGCTGCTTTGAAGAAGAAAAAAACGTTGGAATATATAAAAGAAAAAACAAAGTTATTTTTATTTTATACAACAATTGAACATAATTTACAAAGCTTATTCAATAGTGTTCTAGTAGCACAAGGGGGTCTATCGATAAGAGACAAAACAAATACAAAAGCCGGTATGGCAGCAAGCGTGATACAAGCAATACCAACATCATGGATTCCGATAGGTAATTAAGAAAAAGAGATAGAACTACAGAAGGTATTTGCATGGAGAAGCGTGCCATTATATACAGAATATTCTCTGCTTTTTGCGAATGAGCCTGTAGATCTTGTAAAAAGGATTCCGAATATGACCTTGGAGGTGAACAAAAATCGATCGATATCATGGTTTCTCTAACGTGCCTCGAAAAGCACAACTGTCCTTATGCCTGTTCTCAAGGCTGTGGACACCTAGTTTTAAAGAGTAAGAACATCCGATAGCCTTTGATGCTATCGACTGACTAGCCCGATTTCGGTTCACATTTGTAATTAAGGGTGGCTTATTACTCGGTACTTTACTGGTAAAGTAACAAAAATTTGTTATTTGTTACCATTATCCTTTTCTACAAACGAGGCGGCGCGACAGAATGCTTATCACATTCGAACGAAAAGTGATACAGACATGCGGTTTTCACCGTTAGATAGAAAACATCGGGAGACCCAAGCGTATGCAAAAACTAGACCACTATATTGCGTATAGAGCGGATATTTCGAAAATCTTCATATAGTGGCTTTAGGGGTCGGTCTGAAACTAAAAATCAATATCGCCACTTGACTCGCCGTGGCCGATTACCTGTATCCTGGTCCATTTTAGGATCACCCAAGGTCAACTAGCGTAAATGGGGGCTCTCGGGAAAATAGCTCCTGAATCGTAAGCGGTAGAGAGTCAAGATGGATCTAGAATTGTGGATATCGGTTTGGGATACCGGTTGCACTGGTTGCAAATCAAAATCCATCCTACGGTCCAGAAATGGCGGTCTCGTAGATTTTGTATCGAAAGGCTTGCCATCGTAAACCTGACGTGGAAGCCTAGTTTTTGCATACGCTTGAGTCCCCTGATGTTTCCTATATAACGGTGAAAACCGCATGTCTGTATCACTTTTCGTTCGAATGTGATAAGCATTCTACCGAGCCACCTCGTTTTCAGAAAAGGATAATACTATCCATCCCAAAATACAAGACCCGTGGGCATTTTTTGAATAACTTTTGATAGGAATGAGATAGAGACCTGCGATTTTCGCTGTTCAATAGCCAAGACTTGAGCAGAACTTTTCACAAGTGGAAGCAACTTTTGCAAAAATTCCAGAGATCGGGTTTTCAGAGGATATTTGGAAAACCAGCTCCGTTCTCAGAAAACCAACATACAATGTTAGCAATTTTTTTACATGCGTAGATAGTTCGGACGTTACTCTACAAAATTATGCAAGTCCCGGCTCTCTAGCTATCGTCGTTCGGGCAGGGCTCGCTTTCCCCGAGCACGTGTCTATCTCCGAGCAGACATCTCTGGGAAT
>CAJNOQ010006305.1:0-13825 GCA_905250885.1 Didymodactylos carnosus
CATTTAACCGTTCTCACTTTTATTCTGAGATGAAATGCCAGTTATATGGCAAACCATAATTGAGAAATACATGAGAAAAAACTACTAATATGGTTCTTATGAGAAGTAGAAAGGATTTAAACAAAGAGAGAGAGTGTTAATAAAACTACTGTGTACTAGTTTGATCTCAACTTCAAAGTGAGTCTGAGATGAATGACTCACCCTGATTGCATTATGTTCCCGAAGAGAAACCGGGTAAAACACGGTGAAATCAGTGTTTCACCTACCTTAGGACACACTTTGTTTTTAAGTGACTCTTTTATATCAAAAGTTATTTTTCACTTTTTTTTGTGACATATACGGACTGTTAATCTGCGAAAGAGATCTGTCTCAAAAGAAAACTTGTCCAGAAATCCGATAGTGTAGCATTGTGACTAGCGAAAATGGGACCTATCTAGATAAGGGAACAGAGAGTTGAATTTACTGTGTATACCCTCTGAATTTACTACTTGACTCTCTATTTATACTGATTTCTCCTTTTCAGATAAAGATTATAACAAGATCAAAGCATTGTCTGCTCGCATTAAAAATTTGATTGCACTATGTTCTCGAAGAAAAGTCCGAACAGCAGTTAAGAACAAAGATAAAAGCAGAAAACAGCTATTGCGAGCGAATTTATACAAATCGCGACTTTCTCGCGAGTCGAGGGAGAGTCGCGCTTTTTTAATTAGAGAAAGCGAGAGTCGCGCCGCGGCAGCAGGACTCGCACCGCGAGAAAGGAAAATCGCGATTGATTAACTGATAAAAAACGCGAGTCGCGTAGCGAATGTATAGAAAAACTCACGTTTCATCGCGACTTTATAGCGATCGCGAAATTAGCGAGAAGTTTCACGAGCCTATAAGCGATCGCGTTACACGTTCGCTCCGCGACTTTTTATCGCGACTTCATCGCGATAGTCGACATGGGAACTTGTTTTAAAAACTAACTGTCTAATTTTACAATAGGATAGTTTCCTTCAGCTCCGTCCAGTATTACATGTTCTAGATCGTTTCCATCTGAACGTGTTGAATTTATTATCGAATCATTGGGACTACAAATGTATACCTTGGTTTTCAGTTTGTCTGACATGTGTTGTGCGAGGCAGTGGCGGCGCGAAGAGGTTCGGAGCATGGGCGGGGAGGGGGGAGGGAATCGTAAAATCGGAGTTATTCAAGCTTCATGATTTTTCATGATCCTAGTTCACTATCGAATGATAATATTATTGCTTCCGCACACCGTTGGAAAGGGAAGAATTTCCTCTGTCCAGTGGTACAATACACCTCTCGGCTTCTCAAGTTTCGTCCAACTTTATGTGCGCGAAACACTCATATGAACACGGATTACTAACAACGTTTCTGTGAAAGGAACACTCTTGTCGTTGTTTCCTACATGTCAGAAGTGAGGCATGTCCCTCTGCATGCTGTGCAGAGCTGTTATCTCCTTATTTGTTATGTCACAACGCGAACAACGAGTTTCATTTCTGTTGAGTAATGATGGCAGAAAAGAAAAAGAAAAAGAAGTGATGTCATGGTCGAAACCCTTAAATGATGTTGGCAAAAACATCGCGTCTATTGAGTCCTCTGATTACAGCTAACAGTAGAATGAATACAAACGCCGATTTCATATCCTAAAGAGAGATACAGCATGACCTATCAGATGGCTTGCTCACAAGTTGTGACAACAATGAATGTTTGAAGCAAGCACAGGATGGTAAGTTGATCATGCGTTCTTCAACCACATTCATTGTGAGATTATCTGGAAGTGCAGATTTTTATGAGGATTTCTGGAAAAGTGACCCCAAAAATTCGAAAATAGCTATCGGATTCGAGCTAAATGGTAAGTATTTCAAGCTTGTTCTTGTAGCATTCAGACAGGCTTCAATGGCGCTTTTATTTGGCTACAGATTTTGTAGAATTTCATTTTGCGCACGGGTGCGCATCAGTGCAAAACCTGAAAATCTTTCTGGCACCGGTGCCGAATAAGTGCCAGGAGGGTTTGCAGGGGCACTTGCCCATTAGAAAAGCAATGAGAAATGCATTTAATATAAGATGTTGGCATAGGAAGTCTGTATAATTTTCACGTACCTCTATTTCCCATGATTGCTGTAGTTCTTGAAATTCATCTTCTGATAACATATTCTCTTCATTAAGTATATTGTAACTTTGGACACAAAATGATGTTCATAATGATTTTGCGAAGCATAAATAACTTCAACATGGTTTTTTGTTTCTTGTTTAGTTGACTGTTATCCTCTCATTAATGATTTATATACGTTTCTAAATTTACTACAAACTTTTCACTAATGTAACACTTCGTCAGGTTCGTCAGATTTTAATAAAACTTTATTCATTACTATTTCTTCTATTGTCAAAGATATTGGCAATGGAAGACGTAGGCTTCCTATCCCAGCTTCCCTCTTTTTCACGTTATATACGTTTTGTAGGTCCTTAGGTTTTTCAAATTTCTCACATTTTCCCATTATTACCGCGAGAATGAGTTGCAAAACTGTCTTCCATATGAAAAGAGATATACTATTACAGAGCCCAATAGTTTCTTTCGTGGATTAAACCATAGTATTATGCAAGAACCTGATTTCGATCAGATTAATTCATCCAGATCTATTTACTTGTGCACGGTAAAAAAAAAGCGTCGAAAAGCTGACGCGTTTTAGTGGACGGTTTTTTCGTCCCATCTTGGTATGCTTGCCCATTTGGTATGCTATCCAGGTATAGATATTTCGAGTAATCGGTGTTTATTAGCCCAAAGCCAGAACCCCATCTAAACGACCTTCGATCGTATATAATTGAAAATACAGTTATAATCGGAGCTTTTAATGCGACAATAGAGGGTTGGGGAATGAATAAAATAACTAACTCTAGGGAGCATATCTTACAAAAATGGATTCAAAGTAATCATTTCTACTTTATTCCGGGTACTTTTAATTCCTTTTGTCAATCGGATCGTCACAAAGATCTTACATTTTTGAATTTTTTCCGGGGTACCAAGAGGAACTTTGAGAGCTGGAACAACTGATCACTGACCGCTAGTCTATATATCTACGAATATCAGTTTTGAAATTTCGACAAAGTTTCCTCGTGTTAAGTGGGAAGAATATGGGATTATTCTTTGTTTACTTCAAGATTTTTGGAGAGAAGAGCTGAAAAAATCACGACATACTGAATGATATAAAAACTTTATTTGTTTTCTATCAGCATTAAAAAGTAGAACGACAGCTTATTTAGCAAGGGAAAAGTTCAGAATTGCTTTCAGATTTGCTAGAAAAATTGAAAAATCGTTATGAAATTCCGAAATCGCTATTGTGGGAATAGGTATGAAAGAGACAAAATCATTGTTCGACAGCTGTCTAGAGAAGTGAAATACGAGATCTACTAATATAGATCGAAAAGATGGACTATGGTTCTGATGCGAATCCAAGATAGCCATGCAAAAAAGTAGTTGCCATTCTGATCCTATCTCGCTCGTATTTATCGTCCTAAGACTCTTTGTAGCTAAAATATCAGGTGTAAGGTATCAATACGCAATGTCAGGAAAGTAAAATCGATAAAAGTAATGTAGAGGATTTTAAAATGGCAGAGGAATATAGAGAAATTTCAGTTCATTTAAAAATTGTACTGATTCAGCTCTACCTACTTTTTCTCTTGAAGTAAACATATTTATTCGAAAATTAGAACCCAAAAAACCTTTAGGTTGTGATGAAATATCAAATTTCATGTTAAAATTATTATCACCGATTTTTATAGTGTCTAACTATGTGTTTTAATAGTTCAAAAATAGTCTCGTTCCTGATGTACGGAAATTAGCTAAAATGGTCAGTTTGAACAAGCTGAAGTCGGGAGTAGCATCTAGAAACACACACAATCTATTTCTCTTCTTGCTACGTATTCAAAAACCTACGAGAAAATAAGTTTACAAAGGGTGAAAACATGGGCAGATTCGAATTCTTCCCAAACAGTCCCGCTTCCGAAAAATCAGTGCCGCATTGAAACGTATTTAGTCAGTTCTTTATTATAGTTGCATTTTCGTAATTTTGCATTAATTAAAATACAGCACTGATGAGTACTACACTGGCATGCCGTAACCGTGTGACACTGCCTCAGTACTTCGCTTATGAGAAGGAAGAAATCAAGTTAAAGCGACATTCGAAACATTACAAGTATACTGTGGTGTTTATACCGTATGTTCAGCCGTACCGTTCTCATAATCAGGTTATTGGTGACAGCGATTTGACTAGCTTATTATCAGCATAAAATGCCTGCTATTGTCATCCATAACGCTGATAAGTATATATGTAAACTCTTTAGGCTCCACAATGTCAAGAAAGTACATCATTATTTCGTTCTTTTTTCAATACTGTATGCTAGTTTGTGGTAACTGAAAGCAATTTATTTCACAGAAAAAAAGAAAAGCCTTCACACACAAATTCACAAGCAAGAAATATCGCTTCTTGATCTTTTTGAACATTCTAGTTTCTAAAAATAATTATTCTACTACAATGGGAAAAAAAGATGAGAAAGTTTGATATTAAGATGTATGGACTTATATCATTTGCCGTGAAATGCAGAGAAGAACAATAATTAGAAAGAAAAGAAAGAAGAACCGGTTGATCAATTCTGCGAAAAAATATTGCCATAAAAATTCAGAAGACTATATGGTATCTGACTGATATCGCAAGTAAACGAATAAATAAATGAAAATAAAAAAATAAATATGAACACTATTCACAGATAAGACAAATTCATTCTGATTTTATAATCAAAATTGTAGAAATAAACATAAATATCTATAAAGGCATATTTGACATAATATTTTCATATTTATACGATAATAATTTGAATTGAATTAGAAATTCTCTCACTTTCATAGAATTAAATGGAACTTTTTTTAATGCATCATATACACGTAACAATTCTTTTAATACGTAAGAAAAATTGTTGATCTGATACGGTTGATGAATGTTAACTGATTCATAGAAATCAAGTTCGGTATCTGATTCAAAATTTTGTATGTCTAGAATGAATAACAAATCGACATATTAGCTTAAAACTATGTTCACAATTAGATCGATAGACCATTATTTTACTTCTACTTTCTATCATACTTGTTCTCACCTAATATAAAATCGCTGTACGTCGATAATAGGGCATAAATAATATGTAAATCATTGATGGTGTCAGTAACTGGAGAACATTGCAAACTGATTAAGATTTTGCAAATTAAATCGCAGATACGAGAATAACTTTTTAAATGATAACCATGTTGAATAAATATTAACTGATTAATCATTAATAATCGAATATCACCAATCACTTTCATCGTGGAAATTAAATAACTTTTTACTAATTCATTGTTTGATGTAATGTATAATTCAGCTAGAAAATTTGCAATCTAGACGAAATAATAAGAGAAATAGAATATCTAATTTTAATTGATCTTCATTGAATTTACCTGTTTAATATGACATTGTTTATCTTCTGTAAATAGTAAGATCAATTCCATGGAACTGTAACAAATTTGTAGACTGTCATTTGTTCCACTAAAACGAGAAAATTATGATTTTCTTTTTAGTTTCAGTGTCATAGTGAATGTACAATGGTGGTTAGAAAGAGATGAACTACGAAAAAAAGTACTGTTTTGACGAATTCTATCAATAACAGAGTAATTTCATTTAAACAGTAATTGATAAAATTGGATAAAAAAATTAAATTTGAGCAGAAATAGAATAAGAAAAGCAATCATAGACGGTCTGAAGTTATTACTCAATATTCTCACGCTGTATCATTATGTTTTTGATCTTATGTCTTTAGCATAATCAAGTATTATCCATAATATGGTAGCTAATGAGAATAGATAAAAATTAAATGTTTACCTGTTCCATGATTGTAAAATATATTTCATACACGATTGTATTGACTCAAAATATGCGTCAGCTTTATTTAGTGTATAGGACAATGGTAAACGAAATAAATACACTCCAATTAATTCAATTAGATAGAATATATATTTGATTTTATCCATTTTTGCCTGTTGTTGCTTTAATGATGATTGAGATTGTCGTCGAAATTCATTAAAATAATCTGTTTCAATTAATTCTGAACGAAATTTCTTTTTTTGAAAGCCACATACATCAAATTCAAGTAAATCGATTAATAAATCAAATAGTGATGATAAAAGTATTTTAAAATCCTTACATCGTTCACATTCGTCAACATCATTATTATTAATAATATGATGATGACTCGAAGATATTTCAGTTAATAAATAACGTAAATAAGATGTAATAGCAAATGGTGTAAATGTAATATAATGTTGACTATCATCAAAACTTTTTAATAAATACATTTTGATGAATGTACGCATTACGACTGTCACCAATTTTGATTCAATCATATATGATTTTGTTGTTTTATTAGGTTTATTAGTCAATGGTACAAGAGGTAACAAATTCTCAATTGGTTCACATTTTACAATAGAATTAGATATAAGTGTTGTTGGTATTAATGATGATGCATAGTCATCATCATCAGGAATTTCCGTTTTAATTTTGAAAAAATTTTTTGGATTGCGTTGTTGATATTCTTGTCGTTGTGGATAGATAGAAAGGTCAAAGGATATTTGAATATGTTCAATAAGTAAACTTTCTAGAGTATTTAGCCATCTTAGACGCATCACTGAACAATCACACGAGTTATCTAAAAATGTTTCACGTGCTCGAATATTGTATAATAATGTACAAGCTTTATTATAACATTTGAGATATACTTCTTCAATATCTTCGTCATCATCAATTGTTATACAACCATCAAAATAATTATTGGAACGTTTACATTGTGTTTGAATCAATGGTGTAATGGTTATATGACCAGTTGTTGTTGTTGACGTTTTGGGTGAATTTGTCATTGCTGTTATTACTGTGGTACAATTATGATTTTTATTCTCGATTGACGA
Source organism: Didymodactylos carnosus (assembly GCA_905250885.1). Classification (NCBI taxonomy): domain Eukaryota; kingdom Metazoa; phylum Rotifera; class Eurotatoria; order Philodinida; family Philodinidae; genus Didymodactylos; species Didymodactylos carnosus. Next base: position 6,986 of record CAJNOQ010006305.1, read on the forward strand.
TTTTTTTCGTACTTGTCGACGAATTATAATAATATTTGATAAACTAGATGACGTTGGCAGTGCATTTGAATCGATTTTATTACCGAGTAAAGTTATTGTTCTCTTTTCCGCAATAGAAGCGGGTAATTTGGCTACAAATAAACAAAATATGTTAATTGTTGAGTTTGATATAAGCTTTATTTTGTCAAAATATAAGCGGAAAAATATTCTATTATAGTATTCTAAACTAAAACTATCGAAAAACATAAAAGCAATTTTGTACGAATAGAGATTCAAACATATGAACTTAGCTTTTCAGTAAATTACAAAACTAAATCTGAAACGATGGTATTAGTAGTCATTTTTTTTTGGTATATTTTTTGTGTTTTGTTTGTTGACTTTTCATGATAAATGCAACAGACAAACCAGAAACGAAAAGTACTTCTAGAAAAAATATGAATCACACCTGCACCTGGTAATTTTGGAATTCGTTTCGATGGCAACTTTGTCCTTATTTCGTTGATTTCACAAATTTTTGACTTTGGCTTAGTACTAAAAAAAGAAATACTATTAAAAGAGTAGAGCAGAAAATAAAGAAACAACCTACTTTATTCGTTGTATTGATTCAACAAATTTTGCGCTAGAATTTTTGTCGACTTCTTTTTCTTTTTGTTTTCTATCTTTCGAAAATAGATTATGATCATACGATTTTTTTTTCACTTGACGACGATCTTGAATAGAATTTAATGAAGAATTTGTTGATAACGATTTGAATAATTGTGGCTTTGTGACTAGTGGGTTCTTTTGAAATGGGATTTTATATTCTCTTTCGTTTGCTATGGCCAATAGAACACTCGACAAGTTGTTTGCTATTGAAGAACTTTTCCTTTGATCTTTTGTTCTTGCAAGTGATGTCTTCATTCTGTTTAGTGTTGTGGATTTATGGACTAATGAAGACGCATTTGTCGTACTGTTTGGCTAAAAAGGTGAAACGTACGACGTCTTTCAATTTTCTATTTAGCAACAGTGCCATCTTACTTTATATGTATGCATTTTCTCTTTTTTTGACTGAATTGTCGAATGTGGCAATTTAGCACTACGTGCAATTATGTCTGACTTTGTTTTTACTCGTTCATTTAACCTTGCTGTTTTATTAATTGTCAATGGTAATCGTTTCATGTCGGAAAAACTCGATCTTTGTTCTGCTCCCAAACCGACGAAAATGTTCAATGGCGAAGTTCGACCACTATCATTAGCTGCACTAAGTTTTTTGGGTGTTTCCACGATAGATGACAGACGTTTGATTAACGGCTGATTATTCGATTTATTGCTATTCATCTTCATTGAGTCGCACGATTTCTGAGCATTATAGGAAGGAACTGACTTTCTTCCATCTTTCACTACACCATTGATCACTACTCTTTTGTTTTGTTCGTTTTTCGTTGATACTTGTGGAATTTTATTGTTCACATCTTCGACCACATCCCAAATTGATAGTGGACGCTTCACAAAATGTGATTCATCTAAAATTATCAAAAAAACAAGAACAAAAGTCAGTAAATTCAAAAATAAAATCTAATTAGAGTTTGATGAGGAATGTGAGAAACAACTTCTTATGTACAAGGTGGGACGAACTCTTTCGTAATTATAACTATTTCTATGATCATAAAAATAGTAGAAAAATTATTTTTATGATAAAGAAACTTAACTGTGGGAACGAATGAACTCGGTAAAATTGAACTTTTCATCCCCTTTAGTTAAAAGTTATAAGCAATATTATCATTGTTTTTGATGTTCTGCCAGGAAAACGGACGAGTATAAACATACCTAGGGCTTTTTTTTGCATTGCATGTCGTTCATGAGTTATTATATCAGTTCGCTCGTTTAAAGAATGTTTAATTGTTTGTTTGTTGCTTAATGATGCGACAATGTTGTCTGTGTTCGCTGATGACCCTATAGAACTTTTTAGCGGCATTGAAAGGAATGGCGAAACATTTTGTAGTACTTTTGTATCAGTTTTTCTCTGCTAAAGTCACAAATGAAAAAGAAAGGATAAGTGCAAGATGTGCTAGAAAATCAAAAGAGGATTTTGATATTTAAACTCGACTTTTTTTGTACTGAATAAATTTATTTTACAACCGCTTTTTAATTACAGAGAAGCTCAAGCTTTGAAAACTTGAACTGATTCTTACTACGCGCGTAGTCCTTGAGACTGACTTTTTTAAAATTTTCTCTCGAGGAAGTCTTCGGTTGTAAAACAATTTTATCGAATTGGTATCTGCCCGGACAAAGATAGCTATTGAATAAGCAATATCTAATACCTTATTCATGATCGGATTTCTTTGCTGTAATGTTGTAACGATGTTTGTTGAACTTTGAACTGTCGATTTCGGAAACATGCTCTGATTAACTTTTGTTTGACTACTGACACGTTTTAATAGACTTGTCTTTTGTTTCATTTTTTTAATGACTCGACCTGTTTGAACTCTAGATTTTGTCGGCGCATAAGTATCAGAAGACAATAGTCTTTTTACTGATGAATGTTGTTTAACGCTTTTTTCTTCAATTTTCTTTTTGGGTATTCGTGGTAATTCTAATATGGAACTTGTTGATATTGGTTTGTTGACTGGTGTAGAAGAAAATTTTGACTGTTTCATTTCTGTCTTGAGCTTTTTGGCAATATTATTTTTATAGGCATTTAAATCTGACATACGGCAATCATTTCCATATTGATCTTTTCTTTTAACAACATAAAACGTATCGATCTGGCCATCTAACTGGTAAGGAGAAAAGAAATTAATTTTTTCTTGTTTCCATTGAAGTTTGGAGAATGTAACCATAAGATCTTCTAAATAAATCAAAAATAATTTTTACTGTATCAAAAAATTTCTAAAATTCAAATTTTTTTCTTACCTGTTGATGTACCATAATTGCATTGATTCTCAATGTCTGGCTCACACTTAATCTTTTCAGTAAGTTTTGTTTTTATATCACTATAAACTATTTGGGCATCGTCGTCATCCCCAGCTTCAGACATTGTCAAGATTTTCAAACTTTTATCATTGCCCAAAATATCATCCGAGATCGAATGAAATGATTCATTATTATCATCATTAATGATTACTTGTCCTTCATCGCCATTTTCATCACTCATATTGGTATCATCAATAAAAAAGAAAGATAATCATAAACTATAGCACATGGTAGCTACCATACCATAAAACATCAGAGTTTCAAATGAACTATTATGGATGGAAAAAAGACGTTCACTACTGAATCAAATTTAAAATAATCTCGAAAAGGAACTGAAAATCACAAATCACTATCAAACTCAAATTTCCTTTTCATTTGTGTGATATTAGACAATAATCAATAATTTATTAATTTTATAATAAGAAAAATTGGGACAACTATCGAGTGTTGCTAATTAGGAAACTAATATTCATTCCATTTACCATTAGAACAAACCGAGGTTCCATGAACTAAATTATGTAAATACTCATCATTCACATCGTCGTCAGTAAATTTGATACCATTCGGATTGTCGACATCTGAATGGTTAAAAATAATTTGTTCGTCGTCGTCATCAATACTGCTGTCTTCAAAAACTTCTTCTGCCATAAATGGAAACGTTTTTAACATTCCACGTGAAACATTTTGTAAAATATTTGGACAATCAGGAAAGTTAGCTTTAAAATCAAAACTCATTGAATTGCAGTTGCTTGTAAAACGTTGTTTCAATAACCAAATTGTGCGTTTTTGATCTAGTTTAACATCGAACAGCAAGTAACAATCTTGATATGTTAAACTTTAAAAAACAAAAAAATTCTCGCGAATAGTTTCACTCAAAAGGAAAAGGATAAAAGCGCTTTTACTTTATCATCGATGGTGCAACTGTTTTTGATGTTATTGAATGCATTCCTATAAAAGTGAAACAGTGAAAAATGATTTCCATGTGAAAAAAATGGCATTCTTACTTGTTATTGTTAACGGTCTTTGATGATCGTATAAATTGACGTCTTCTAGACTAGTTGTTTCTTCATTATTAGGTTTATTATTGTAGATATCTGGAAGAGGAAAAATAAGATTAAATACTAATGGTTCGATATAGAAAGACAAAACAAACAATTACTAGTCAACACTTTTCCGTCGTAATCAACACTTTGCAAACTCTCGTCATCTGTGTCGGAGATTAAGTAAAAATTCTAAATATCGATAACAATTCAACACTGATAATTACTTTCCAAATTTCGTCTTACCTTTTCCATCAATTATCAAGTTACATCGTTAAAGCGATTACATAAGCGGATTACAAACACGCTTTTACAAAGGCATCTAGAAGTAAAATGTAGAAAGAAAAATATATAAAGTTAGAACGCTGAAATAACGTAAGTGAAACGCTTTCAGCTGGCAAAGTGTTTGTCGCAAAAACTGAGTCTTAAATAACTTATATCTGAACGTCAGAACAACAGTCATGACTATAAAAAGAACATTGTCCTTAACATTTCGCAGTAAAAGATAAAGAATATCAGTCTGCGCCTTGCGTAGAAAAGAAACAATTTCAGAAACACAATCTTTACTTTTCTTTCTGCTCCAGTCAAAGAACTGAGAAAACAAATGTATCCATAAAGAACACAATTTTATTACCTCTTGTACATTTTAGAGTTACTCATATTATATTATCTCAGGAATCAACGGAATGTTGTTATGGAATCATTTAAAATTTAAAAAATTTTGCATCAATACTTCAAACGAAATTACTCAAAACTAAAAGGAGATCGAGGCTTTTGAGGATGATTCTTTCCTGAGGGAGCCCGATTGTTTTATAACCAGAGGAAGGGACAGAAACTTTAGCAAAAAGCGTTAGAAGTACATCCTACGGAAAGTATTCGGCAAGAAAATAAAAACTTTAGATTTGTACTCTACATCCTTAAATCAGCAAAACTATCCGTATATTCGATGATTTTAAACGGAGTCAGGATCTACTAAAATTTGAGCGAGCACGGATATAGTAGTGGTACATTATAACGGTAAGATCACGTCAGATACAATCGTGCAATAAATCAGCAGTTTCTGTGATACAATTAGGATTTTTTTGATGCTCGAATGATTCTCTATACTGACGTAAAAGAAAGAATTGAGAATGAGTATAAGTAGGTAGTATTTTTCTGCGGCGAATAGTCACGACAAAAATTGTGACGAAGGTCCAAAAAGCAGAGAAGGGCTCGTCCTATTAAAACGCGGTTAAGGATTTTTTTTAAGGATACAGTATCTTTTACACTACACTCATATGCACGTCTCAGACAACAGATATTAAGTGTATCAAGTGCATTAGTCACATATAGCTATCAATATATCGATATATCTATATCTATATCTATATCTCTGTATATATAATGCAGAAAGGAAGATAGACAGATACAGATTCAAGTAAATTAAGTTTAAATCGAATTCAGAGTGTATTTCGTTTGTTTACATTTTTATCTAATCTTATCTCCATTTTGATTGACGCTTCTTTTTTGAAAATTTTTTACCCACTCGGCAAAGTTGAAAGATTGAATTTGTATAATGATCGGAAGTTTCGGATACACTATTGAAGACATCACGATTTTCATATCTTTTCTCTATGTGGCTTAATTTTTCAAGAATTAGTATCAGTGGCTGATCCAGAAAATTTGCTAGGGAAAAGGCATTCGACTTACTAAAGTATTGAAACAAAACTAGACATCGGACGAAAACTTTTTGTTTAGACAGGTATCACCGCTCTCGATTCCAACACAGATTAGTATCTAAATTAAACTTTTTCTTTGCATAATTTTTTTACTGAATGCCTATTATAAAATTTCAACAAAAATCTATGTTTACCAAGATTTGTCTACCCAGATTTAAAATTTCTCTGCATCCGAGAAACACCTGCAGCGTCATGGCGAAGACAAAAAGCGGATGTGGTGTTTTTTTTTGAGTGTGGTTTTGAAAACTGAGTTTTCTCTTTGCTGATTGCTATTTTAATCTTCTGGACAAACTTTGCCCTCGAAAAATTGGGAGCAAGCCTTCTGATTGAGCGACTGGAGCAAAATCCACAAGCAAGTATCGTGTACACCACACCTATCGCCGCGAAACTGAACACCTCTAACGAAGATTGACAAATCCATGTTTTATTGAATAATCCTAAACTAGTTTAGTAAAACTTAGAATTCTACTTTTGTCTGTAACATATGTCTCATATTAGAAAGCCAGGATAAAGGTCATATTTCTGTAATTCATTTACAACTCAAAAAGTATTTCAAGAACATAGCACAATCAAGACAGCGCTTAACAATTTAGTAGGCTTCTGATACACATAACCTCATAGCTTGTGGAGGGTAGCTACGATAACTTCTCTCAGCTTTACATGTCACAACAGTGATCTGTAAAGCCTGGCTCTCACTCGATACTAGCCTGTTTAGTGTTCTATGTGTCGATTTAAGCAATCCTCAGGTCAGTTCGAAGAGTGAACCGGCACTCTCTTTATCGAATAAGGGAAGGAAGAATACCCTCGGCTGTCAGGTGCTGACAAGTGTCAGTTTCCATAGGCCGATATCTTCCCTACAGTTGACAAGCTTCTGACATGGTCACCCATCTCGTTACTAGTCATCAAACTGCCGCTCTTATCAGAAGGCTAGTCTGATCCAGAGTTCTTTCGCCCAATTGCTTGCGCTCCCCATACATACTCATTAACGACATACTAGCTTTCTGAAAAGCCACGAAGACTAATCGGAGGAACTGTATTGTACGCCATAACGTACAGAGTACTATCAGACGGGTAGTCCGAGGCACTAACTTGTCCAAGGTTATTACACGACTTGACGATTCCGAAGTTCC